>APFE031472312.1:0-17323 GCA_000404065.3 Pinus taeda
ATCCTATTATAAATAGCAACCTACCACTATAGAAAATGGAAATGTTGAAGTTGGAAAATATTCAAAGTAACAATATCATTTTCTCCACATCGCAGTAGTCTTTCTACTAGCTTGAGCTCCAATTTTTTTATAAAAAAACACGAGGAAGAAACCTCCTCAATAGGAGGGTTGTGTTTCCCTCCAAAAAACCCTAAATTTATGGTGATTCCCCCCAAGGTATTGTTATGTAGTCACCTTTCTTTTAACTACTAATAGCCCTAATTTTCTAGTGATCCAATAGGTAGATATTGACAGCCTGGGGGACAAGTCCCCTATCTTCATGGTAGACTGTTGGTGGATTATTGGATGAACACGTTGGTCTTCAAAAACCTATCCACATTAGGATGTTAAAGCTACAAAAGGTCACAAAAGCACCAATATGGCTAAGTCCTTTAGACATGCATTTCAACATAAGGAATGACAAGTAAATTAACAAAATGCATAATAATCAATGTCGCAAGTACATGTATTCCTAGTAATAGAGGTCATAGATGGGCCTTTATATCTACAATTCAAGGTCCCATCAATTGATGTGGAACAAAATATCATCACAAGGAAAGACCCCTCAAATTGCAAGGGGTGTGGAATCATTGACATAGGTGACCCTACCCTTATTATTGAATATGTGAAAAAAAAAAGCAAATTATCAAATTATTATAATATGCTTCCTTGCACTCAAGTTTCATACACATAATGCATGTTAAAAAGTGATGCATTGAATTGTGTTGTATGGAAATGCCACACTTAACCTACTTTAACAACAATGACATCCTTGTAATTACACGACTAAAATGTACCATATTTGTGGGAAGAACTAAACTATGGTGGAGAAATTATCACCACCAACAAGTGAAGCCTCTGAAGATTAGTTGCTTCTATTATGCACAATTAGTCACAAAATTATTCAACCAATGTAATAATGTTCACAATACAATTGCCAAATATATAACTTGGAAATTTGCATTAAAAATAAGAGAATCAACAATCATTATATTTCTCTATGTAATCATTGATGCCTAAATCAGAATTAAATATAATGATATTTCGTGTAGATATTAATTACATTCATCATCATCTCAATAGTAAATGCCTAAGGAGTCATTGTTTTCATGGCAAAAAAAATAAGTAAAAAGAGATGGAACAAGCCTCAAGAGTTAAACAACTAACCCACCAGTCATTCTACACTAAACTATATTCGACCTCTACATCCATGTGGGACAAAAAGGCATCAACGTCATCTATGTAACATTGTCAATATCAAAGTGATTTGTGTCTTCTAAAATGTTGAATGGCACCCCAACCAAACCCGAGTCATAATTTCCTCCTCCTCATATTTTTCATCCTTTAGCTCAACACCCTAACATGTTAGTGGCCCCTTTAACATCTCAACCTATGTTGAAGAAGTAAGGACACTTCAACTAGATTATTTATGCTTATAAAGCTAAGAACATACCTCTTTTCCATTTAGTTGTAGTCTAGTGGTCGACATGGGTTGTTTCCAAATCAATTATCCACATTCAAACCTCATTATGCATAGAGCCCTAGATTATAAGCTAGTCAAGTTTGAGAATTAAAAAAAAAAAATGTTAATTCAGTTTTAAAAGTACGATATTCTTAATAAAGTGGACAAATTCCTCATTATTACAAAGGAACAAACAATTAAAACTACTAAGTGAATATTAATACATCGGAGCTCTAGAGTTACATCCCTAAGAATCCTCCACTAATCAATTAGGTCAACCTAGCCCACTTTTATCCAATCCTTCCATGCCTCCACAAAGTTGAAGGAAGCATTAAAACTTGTGAATTGAATAAATTAACATTGAAGTATATGACTCTCCTCCACATTGTACATCTTTTTTATTGTGGCCTTAAACCCCATATTTGTCTTATGATTATGAATAAGAGAATCCCCCAAAACCTTTCACATGTTATCTAGATACTTGTAGATAACATTTCTTATTTGCTAATTGTTGATCTTAGTTTCCATACACTATTGTTAGTCTCATGTGTTTGATTTCATGTTTCCTTTACTTGCTACATTTATATCATATATGGGGTTTCTTGTAGCATTATAGGAATTCCTAAAGAAATACACGGTTTCTTGTAAAACAAGCTCACAACTTTGTTTTTGCTTGATTCTTTAAGATCTCATATTGGTTATTTGTAGAACATCTCAGTTTAGTATGATTATGTGAATGAGGTGTTGAAAAATGGGAGGCTTTGAGGTTTAATTCAAATTTCCTTATCCATAGTAATTGCTTGTGAATTTATTTGGTTTCTTATTAAACTTTTATTTTGATTCTTTTCATCAAACAATTACCATAACATGAACATGAAGATCACTGAAACAAAAGAACACAAGATATAGGTTCCAAACCAAGGAAAAACCTCTCAAAGGGGAAAACCCAAAAAACAAATCTTATAGAATCAAATCAAATGAGATATATAAGACCCATAGCACAGAAACTTCCACCTCTAGATGCCAAGTCAAACCTTCCTTCCTTCCAGCAGATTCATCAACAAGAGACTAGAAATAAGAGATGTACCAAGGTAGATCTTCCACACATTCTGGCTCAAGAAGATATCCTATCTTTTAGACTTTTCCTCTCTACTTCTTCTCCGCCCTCTCTACAATATTTCAAACCAAAATAATCCAAGTGCACGTATCCAAATGAGCTCCATGTTCCCTCTATTTATACAATTTAGAGGGGGTGTGAACAAACACGTCGATTGGGGCAGAGTCAACTTGCCATGTAGACCCTTGGCACCTAAAGGGGTTTCTGACCCAAAAATACATATTTAAAAATTATTTTTCTTTTTATTTTACAAATGTCCAAATAGGACTTTGACTCAAAAACCTAGTACAAAATTATGAACACTGAAACTAGTTACATTCTCTAACATTCCCTCTTATCTAGGGAGGTATTCATAATTGTACACCCAGTACATGTATACTCTCAAAGTGAAATATTCTCATAAGAAGAGTCAGAATGATAAGCCATCTTTAAGCATCAACATCATAACCAACATTGTCAACATAGTAAGGCCTTTGACTGACAAGCTCTATTTACATCAGAGCATAATGTTGGGAGGCTTTACGTAAGATACCATACTACCTCTTAAGGCACATACCCCATCCAAATGTTCACTAGGTATGTCCTTTTATGACTATTCTTATTTTAGATTACCCATCCTCAAAGAATTTAAGTCCTCTTTGTCCACTCTTATCTTGGATACCTGCCAAATCCTCAAAGAGTGTTGGTCTACTTCCTATCTTGGATTCTTTATCCCCAAGGAGTATTAATCTTAGATGCTTATCCAATCCTTCAGACCCCATTATCCCTCCATGGCCTTCACTAGATGTATTTTTGTTAGTCCTGGCCTAGAGCATGACACATGAAGAAGAAAATATAATGTCCATGTAATTCTCAACCATAGAGGAGATCCTCATTCCCTCTTGATTAGGGAATATATCCTTGCTCCTTTTCAAACATTTAAGGAGACTTCTTACTACCTCTTAAGCATAGAGGATATTCCTTACTTCCTTTTAATTGGGAAGTCATAACCACAAATTATGTTGGCATGTGTTCATAAATATATTAGGTACTAGTCCATGGATATCTTCAAGTAGTTGCATGGTTCCTCCTTTTTCTTCATGTCTCATCAAATTGAGCTTTCATCTTTATTGAACCAAACTATGACAGGATTCGATCCATCAACCTTTCGTATCACTTTCCTCTGTCAATGAAGGCATTATATTGATCCAAATCAAGTAAAACTAGACATAGCTTCTTCTGATCATGAAAGTGATCCTCATCATATATGAACATCAAGTTATCTTTTTCTACTGCTACCTTTCCATTCCAAGATGAGATAAACATCTTGACCTCACAATATTTCAAAGATCACCAAAGAAATCCAATCAATCAATGTATTCATTGAATTGAGTTCATAACAAAGAGTTGCCTCAACTTCTATTATGCATTTCTACAACATTCTTCTAGGTAACAAACCCATATACTAAATAGATAACCAATACCAAAACATAAATGTCATGATTATCTCAACATGATGGCCTTTTGTCAAATTCTTCTTACTTCTTTCCTTGTTATCAACATCCTTCTCCATGGTTCATTGTTCAAAAACCTTTCTCAATGCTTTTAATTTTCAATCTAAGTTCCCAAGGAACCAACTAATCAGCAAGTTGCAATGTCTTTGTCCTTCGGGTTATCATTCTTCATAAAACCATGTCTAATGTTGGCTAATATTATCAAACTAACTCTCCTTCCAGTCTCTTCACATGCTTTTCTAATATGCCTTACCAGGGAGCCAAGTCATATCCTATGCAGATCATCAATATCAAATTTTCCAAATTATAACATCCTCTAGTCAAAGTGTCATGTTAAAATTGCTACTTTCTCCTTTTGAAGTCAGCATTCCTTTGCATGTTTTTTATTGCAACAAGGTTTTTCTTCATATTTTAATCAGCAATGTGTTTTGGAATGAACTCATCAGCTAGAAGCTTTAGCATCATGTTCATCAAGGTCCTTACAGTTCCATCTTTCCATCATGCTCATAATCATCAAGGAGTCATCATCAAGCATGAGTCTTGCTTTGCTTTGATCTTAAATTTGTGTCATCTTGTTTCCTTTAGTACATACCTGTGATTCTCACCGACAAGTACAACCAAGAAGAAAATATACAAAGACAAGAGCATGATGTTAATTTTGTCAATCCATGGTTTCCATGGTATTTCAGAGGGTGTACTTCTAGGGTTCTAATTACAAACCCTGTATTTCTTAATCTAACCCTTATTAAGGATTTTACCTTCAATGGAAACATTGGCCTTAGGGTTTTGACCTAGGTTTCATCTATTATCCATTGCTAGGATTTTACCACATACCCTAGATTATATTTTTAAATCTATAAACCCTAAATGTTATTTTTCAAGTGTCAAAGTTTCCTTAGAGGGAACAACCAATTCAAGTCTCATCTAAAGTCTATAAACCTTAGATTATTTTCAGTCATCTTGAAAAATATCCATAGTATGCTACAAAACCTCAATGCATTTTATTTCTAGATATTAGGATCTAATCTTAGATTTAACCAAATACCTAGATCATCTTTCATCATACATGGTCTTCACATCTACATGATGTAGTACCTATCATGATTAAGAACTATGTCCTCTTTCCTTTCATAGCAAAGGCAATCAAATAGAGTTTCTATCTCTAGGGTTTCTCCTTTAATTTCATACTTGGCTAGGGCTTATAGACCCTAGATACCAAAACCTAACATTTGCAAGTTGTGAAGATCTACAATTATACAATAGAGTTAGTTACAAACCCTTATAATTATAAGGTCTTGTTAGAAATGAAAATCTCTATAAAAACCCTATATTATTCACATTTGTCAATGCATTGCTATCATGCTCCATAAACCACAATGATGTCATTATATCACAATTTCTAGCATATCATCAAATTCTTTCATGATATTTTGTTCCTCAAATTACCATTATGAGCTAGATAACTTGACATATATCATGAAATCCATTCAACAACAATGCATACCTCATCAGCTTTTACCTTATCTCTGAGTTCATCATCCTTTAAGCTAAGATATTTTTGCAAATATTTTGGTCCTTGTCAACTATTATTTAATAAGTGTTTATCTTCAATATAGATGCCTCAACTTCTCCTTCGTTGAGTTGTTGACTTTGTTTATCAATTCAAGACTGCTTCTAATTGCAATGATAAATCAAGTCACATGGCCTTTTGTCCATCGATTATTGTCACACATTGTATTATTTCAGGTCGGCTCAACCTACTTTTATATGAATTTACTATTGTGATATTCACGAGTCACAAACTCATTGACCATACATTAGATCAATAAATTTGCTGTCAAGAGACACCATAGAATATATTGTTTGGAGTTTGAGCCATGTGTCAGCCATGAATTCGAGACACACCAGTGCAATGACGATGTCATTGTTTAATGAGAGATATCACAATTATTGTTATATTTGAGCCACAGACATACCACTTGTGCCATTGTGTGATGTGAGCCATTATTATGCATTTCACAGGAATATGATTGAGCCACAAAACAAAAAATGGCCACAGAATGAGCATTCTGATCCTTAATTCAATCTATTCATTGAAATGTTATCTTTTGTTCCATGATGAAATACTATAGATTCAAAATGCTAGCCATATGAAGTGAACCATTTCGAGTCATTATGCCAAAGTGCATGTCTTCATTTTTATTATATTCTAGGACTTCAGATTATGCAAGTTCTTTATAGAGATGTGAATCATGCAATCATTGTCTCAATACTTGCGAGCCATTACCAAACCATAGTTATGTGAGTGAGACAATGATCTACGGAGTATGTGATCTTTGTAATTGTTGTAACCACTGGGATTTATGAGCCATCAAATTAATACGAGCTCAATTCTCTTGAATTGGGTCACTATAATGATTGTCAGATAACGATGTTATGTATCAACATCAATGTTAACTTATGTGATATCAATGTTGTTTAACACAAACTGAACCAATTCAGAACGTAACCTCAAAGTCAAAGCGAATTCCAACAATGCAAGTTTAAAAAAAAAATTGAATTGGAGAATCATAATAAATGTGATCTCAAAGTGGGTTGGCCAATACAATTATCTACTATTAAACATCTAAGCTTTTAGATTTGATCCAGAGTATTCAATCTTCATTGTGAGTGGAGCAAGTCATACATGAACCATAGATAAGATATGCCCAGAATTTTGATTAACCCACAAAGGAATTCTTCCAAGATCTCATAAATTTCCAAGAATGCATTGGACTAAGAATCTTTGCCAATGAATTTTATCTTCAACCTCCTTTTTCCAGACCTTAGCTCTGATACCATGTTGGAAATTGGGAGGCTTTATAGTTTAATTCAGATATCCTTATCCATAGTAATTGGTTGTCATTTTTTTTTCTTATTAAACTTTTATTCTGATTCTTTTCCTCAAACAATTACCATAACATGAACATGAAGACCACAAAAACAAAAGATCACAACATATAGGCTCCAAACTAGGGAAAAACCCCTCCAAGGGGTATACCCAAAAAAATTCTCTTCTTATAGAATCAAATCAAATCGAATATCAAAAACCCATAACCATATAAACTTCCACCTCTAGATGTCAATTTGAACCTTCCTTCCTTCTAGAAGATTCATCAACAAGAGATGTATCAAGGCTAATCTTCCACAAATTTTGGCTCAAGAAGATATCCCCTCTTTCAAACTTCAACTCTCTACTTCTTCCCCGCCCTCCATGCGATATTTAGGACCAAAACCATCCAAGTGTGTGTATCCAAATGAGCTCCATCTTCCCTTTATTTATATAGTTTAGAGGGGGTGGAAACAAACACATCCATTGGGGCAAAGTAAACTTGTCATGCAGACTGACTAGGCACCTACCTTTTGACCCAAAAATACACATTTAACAATTCTTTTTCTTTTACAATATATCCAAATAGGACTTTGACTCAAAAACATATAAGCATGAAGAACATGCTTGTATAGAAAATAATAATAATTTTAATTTTCTTTTCTTTTTCTTTTTACATAAAATACATGATGGTACAAATTATGAAGACCAAAACTAGTTACATTCTCGAGCATGAGGAGGGACTGAAAAGGAGTTGTTACAACTGTAACAACCCCTCCTAGGTCTACCCAAAGTAACCATGCCAACTGGGGTAAACATGAGAAGGGATGCTACTATGATCATATTTGACCTCCTATGTCACCTTAAAGAAGTGGAATCGACAAAACATCACATATAGTCATCCAACATCATCAAAATAACCCTCAGGAGACAATTCAGCCACTCAGACAGCTTGTCACTAGGTCCCATTGTTATTCCGCAACTCTTAAGGAACGACCAGAAAACCTAAAGTCGCTCTCACAGGCAAGCCTGCCAACAACTGTGGACCAAAATTGCTAGTTTTGTGCCAGTGACCCTGGGACTTAAGCCACTTTTCTAGCCCAAAATATTGGCCTCTACCCAAAATTGTTGTAACTTCCACAATTCATTAAAAACATGATAACATTGTTGATCAATCAAAAAACACCCTCAAGACTAGGTCTAAGCATCCCCAACCAGGACTGACATTCTGTCAAACACTTGGCATCAATGCAACCTACAGGTCTAGGATACAAAACAGAGCATAAAAAACTTAAACAACTTATGAATCATAACCAAAAGGATCACCTCCTTCTCCATTGAACTACTACATCATCAATTAGGTCTTGCATCCATCTATTTAATTGTTACAAGTAAATATATGAAATAACCATGACATAAACCAGTCATTTAACCATGCTTATAACCAACATAAATCCATATAAATATCAGAGATATGATAGCCATTAAATCCACATATAAATCAATGCAAAAGTAAGAGAACTTATGTTTATTAATCCTAGGGAAATTTGATTAGGTTCGGGACTTCCATGTACCACCCAACCATAGACATGGCTGAACCAAATCTCTCTTTCATCCAATCACCTCCATGCCATATTCCAAGCATGAATGTGGGATCTCATAGAACAACCAATTCAAGAATGACCAAGGGAATCCAAAGGTTTAACCACCTCCACCCTCATTAAACCTGATCACACCAAAACTGGTGTTCCGATCAAAACTGAATCAAACTTGGAATGCCATCCGGAATCCATCACTGTCCTTGAGGAATTTTGTCTCCTTGTCTCTCGGGATTTACCACAATCCAAACCTGGATCACTAGGCCCTAAACCGAGACTGCTCCCTCAGGATTTACTGTGTATCCTGCCAAAATCTGTCATGGGATTCCTAGGCCTTTGGTAGTCAACCTTGAGACCACCTCTGCCCTGGATTCTGGAATCTGTCCGGCAATTCCAAAGATCAAAAACTAAAATAACATCCCAACATAACATGGAATCCAGAAAAAGGCTAGGCTAGGCTGAAATACACTGTCATAACCTTGAAAAACCATGCCACTGACAACAAGAGAACCATACACCAACATGCAAAGTCATGCATGTCCAAACCAGCTAGGAAATCACACATGCAAAGGGTTACCTGCAAGTATTCCTGTTGAATCTACTAGAGTCTTGCTTTCCTTTCCTTGATCCTTTCTTGTTTTTCCTTTCCTTTCCTTGCTTTCCCTTTCCTTTGCTCCAAACTAGAGTGCTCTAAGAAAACTTTAAGTGACCAAAAGTGAGAGAGAGAGAGAGAGAGAGAGAGAAAGAATAATGAGAGAGCTCCAAACTTGAACTGACGAAAGGTTACCAGCTGATCCTCAAAAGCCTTTTATGAATGAGGCCTCTATTTTCTTCATTTTCCATTATTTTCCTTCAATTTCCTCCTCACATGCAACCTATGGCCTTTCACCTTACTTTTATCCTAATTTCCTTTATTTTCATAAATAAATGTGCCAAAAATGCCTTTTTACCTTTTAATGCCTTTTCCTTAGCCTTTGCTTATTTCCCTAGCCAAAAAACACATCCAGTTATGCTCACTAAGATATCTTTGCCCAGTCATTCAGTTTGGAATAAGTGTCCCTTAACCATGGTCTTATTTTGCCTTTATTAACCTTTATTACATGAATTTTTCACCAGAGCTATTACGAAACCCTCCCCTTTGGGGAACATCATCCTCGGTGTTAAACCACACCAAGACCTCAGTATGACCGCTGAAAAGAAAACATACTTCCCATGGTGCTTTATAACTTAGCTCGTTGCAGTATTTACAATGAAGAACCTACTCAAAAGCAAAACATCATGACAACATGACAAGATAATAATCATACTGCTTATTGGAGCTTTATAACTTAGCTCATGGTGGTATTTACATCCATATACATATACATATCAAAAAATATGACAAACATAAACCAACATCAAACCAAAATTGCTTTGCCTCAACTGGTAAACAATGAAGGATATAGGGCTTGCATCTGATCTGCCATCTCCCATGTAGCTTCTTCAAGCCCAAAGTGCTTCCACTGCACTTTAAATTGCTCTATGGCTTTGTTCTTGAGCATGAGATGCTTCCACTGCACTTTAAATTTCTCTATGGCTTTGTTCCTGAGCATGAGATGCTTCCATTGCAATATGCACTAAGGCTCTGACTGAAACTCTCCTTTTTTCTCCACTTGCAATACAGACCAATCAATAACCTGATCAACATCCTTTATGTACTTCTTAAGCAATTAAATGTGGAAAACATCATGGAATTTCACTGTTGGAGGCAGTGCAAGTCAATATGTCGTTGGTCCAATCCTCTCAAGGATCTCGAAAGGCCCACAATACCATGGTGCCAACTTTGCACATAACCGATCCTCAAAGAGATTTTCTTGGGCTTGATGCACAAATACAAATGCTCCCCAACTTGAAACTCTTTGAACACCTTGTGCTGATCTACATAAATCTTCTGACTAACCTATGTTTCCTTTAGATTCTTCTTTATAATCTACATTTCCTACTCCATGTCCGTCAAAATGTCTAGTCCAATAAGTACCCTGTTGACTGGATCACTCTAGTTGATGGGAGTGTTACAGCTTCATCCATACAACGCCTCAAAAGGAATCATCCTCAAGGACTCCTGATAACCATTACTGTATGTGAACTCAACCAATGGAAGATACTCCTCCCATTTCCTCTTTTGGTGCATCACGTACATCCTCAACATATCTTCCAAGATCCTCTTAACCCTCTCTGTATGACCATCTATATGCGGATGAGAAGTTGTATCGAAGGCCAGTTTTGTACCAAAGCATGCAAATAACTCTTTCCAAAACTTGGAAGTGAATTTTACATCCCTGTCTGACACAATCTTCTTTGGAACACTGTGCAATATTACTATCTCTCTGATGAACACATGTGCTACCTCATTGGCTGAATATGTAGTCTTCACTGGAATGAAGTGAGGTACCTTGCTCAACATGTCGACCACAACCATAATAGAATCATGCTGCCTCACTGTCCTTGGAAGAACTGTAATGAAATCCATGGAAATGACCTCCCATTTCCATTCCAGAATCGTAGTAGGTTGTAGTCGACCACCTGGATTCTTGCATTCTACCTTTACCTACTGACAGTCTAAACATCTAGCCACGAACTCAACCACTTCCTTTTTCAGATTCATCCAATAGTAAAACTTCTTCACTATTGTCAATGTCTTCTGATATCCTGGATGACCCGAATACGATTTCACATGAAACTCCCTCAAGATAAGCTTCTTGAGCTCACTGTAATTTGGCACATAGATCCTGTCCCGAAACCTCACCAAGCCATCTGTCGTGAGACAATAGTCTACATCCTGATCCCTGTACCTATGCATGTATATGTACATGTACCTCTACCTATACCTGTACATGTACCTGTGCATGTACTCTATTGTAACATGTGCATGATCTCCATGTATTTATCATCCTATTGTCTTGCCTGCAAGATCATATGTAACTCTATCCCATAGGAGCTTATAGCTGCTATATGATTTACCTGTACCTTCCTTCTAAGTGCGTCTGCAACCCGGTTCTCCTTTCCTTTCATGTATCTGATCTCGAAGTCGAACTCACTAAGGGTAGCCAACCATCTAGCTTTCCTAGCATATATATTCGGTTGGTAAAACAAATACCTCAACCCACTGTGATCGCTCATAAATGTAAACCTCCTACCCAGAAGATAATGTCTCCACACCTTCAACGCATGTATAATCGCTGCTAGCTCAAGATCATGTGTTCAATAGTTATGCTCATGCTCATTCAGTTTTCGTGAGTCATAGCATGCTACTTGTCCTTCTTGCATGAGAACTCCACCAAGTCCCCTCTTGTAAGCATATGTGCACACTACAAACTTATTTTCTGGATCTGCAATATTTAGCACTGGTGCATGTGTCAACAGCTACTTAAGCTGCTCAAAACTATCTTCACATTATGTCGTCCATTCAAACTTCTTACCATTCTGCTGCAATGATATGATAGGATATGAAATGCGTGAGAAGTTCCTGATGAACCTCTTGTAGTAACCTACCAATCCCATGAATGAACTCACCTCATCTACATTTTTAGGAGCTTCCCATTCCATGATGGCCCTTATCTTTTCTAGATCTACTGCTATGCCTTCCTTTGATACAACATGTCCCAAGTAGTGTACCTCAGTCTCAAAGAAGCTGCACTTGTTAAGCTTAGCATACAATTGATGCTCTCTTATCAATCTCAATGTTGCTGCTAAATGTTCAGCATGTTCTTCCTCATTCTTAGAATATACTAGTATGTCATCAATGAATATAATAACAAACTTGTCCAAATAAGGATGCAACACACTATTCATCAAACACATGAATATGGTTGGAGCAGTAGTCAAATGGAACAACAACAAACTCATAATGCCCATAGCTGGTCCTGAATGCAATCTTGAAGATATCCTCTTCCTTGATGCATACCTGATGGTATCCCAATCTACAAGTCGATCTTAGAGAACATTATTGCACCCTTTAGTTGATCAAACAAATAATCAATCCTCGACAAAGGGTACCTGTTCTTGATTGTTACCTTATTCAGTTGTCTGTAATCAAATCACAATATGAGAGTACCATATTTCTTCTTTACGAACAACATTGGTAGGCCCCAAGGTGATACACTGGGTCTAATGTATCCTTTGTCCAGCATTTCCTTTAGCTGCAAATTCAACTCTACCAACTCAGGTGTGCTCATCCTATAAAGTTCTTTCGATGTTGAATTTGCCCTTGGCACTAACTCAATAGAAAAGTCTACCTCCCATGGGGTGGAAACTCTGTAATATCCTTAGGGAGTACATCCTTAAATTGTTGCAAAACTGGGCACCTGCTTAACACCTCTGCATGCTCAACCTCCTTACCCTTGTCACTAGAAATGTGTACAGCAAACAT
Source organism: Pinus taeda (assembly GCA_000404065.3). Taxonomy (NCBI): domain Eukaryota; kingdom Viridiplantae; phylum Streptophyta; class Pinopsida; order Pinales; family Pinaceae; genus Pinus; species Pinus taeda. The sequence goes on from APFE031472312.1 coordinate 12,987, forward strand.
CACACAACCTTTTCTGCAACTATGCCTAGCCTGCATAGCGGTAACCATCCTCACTGATGTAGGATCCTTCTTTCCCTGCAAGGTCCTCTTTTTCCCACTATGATCCCCACACTCAATGGCCTTTTCAAAGCAATCCACTTCGGTTCTGTGAAGGTATAGCCAATCCATATGCAAAAGCATACTATACAATCCCAATGACAATACATTCAAATGTGTTGTTGTAGGCAAACCATTTAACTAAAATGCACAAGCTCTTACCCAATAGTGAACTTGCTTCTGTGTACCTGTAGCCAATTGTACCAACCAAGCTTCTGCATGCACTTCTTTTATCAAACCACACTTATCCACCAGGTCAGGATTAATATAACTATAGTTAGATCCGGGATCAATCAAAATAGAAACAACATGATCACAAAGCTTACCATCCATCCCAATGATTGATGCCTGATGATCCGCCTACCTATTGTCCACAACTGCATAAATCTGAGGAATGTTATGACCAACATCACCAATTGTATGTGCCTCCTAAGCACTGTAGAACTGAGGTCTACCAGCACTCTGATATTGTGGACAATCCCTCTTATGATGATATTTACCGCATATCCAACAATGCAATGGTTCCCAACCACCAACTCTAGCCTGCTACTCTCCATGTCCCTTCTCAGTTGTATTGGATCTCTTGTAAGGAACTACATTATATTTCTCACTTTCATATTGAGGTCTTCCTCGCTTTGGTGGCCATTTTCCTTTATCTTTTTCGTTTCTCTTCAAGTCATGTTTTGGATCAACTTTGCACTTCAATTGCTCATAAAAATGCTTCAACTTTTGGATGCCTTTCTCCCATGATATAGGCTCATCGAACTTTATCTGGTCTTTGTATGCAACTAGAAATCCACTTATGAATCTCTAACCCTTTGCTTTCTCCTCTCTGATGTAAGGCACATATCTTAATAGCTCCAAAAATCTGCTAGTATACTCCTTATATGTCATAGAACCCATTTGAAACTCATAAAACTCCTTAGATTTGTCATCATAATACCTCTCATACAAGTACTTCTTCTTGAAGAGCCTTTCAAACACATGCCAATTCAAATCATCCTCGTGTATTTCCTTAATATTCTTCATGTCTTCCCATCAAATATTCGTTTTACCTTTGAGACTAAGAAGGGTTATCCTTGCTTTCATGTTTTCTAAGTAATCATGTCATCTAAAGAATTTCCTCATGCCAAGCAACCAAGCCTCTACATCTTGTGATTTTTTCATCTCTCCATCAAAGGTAGGTGGATTTGCCTTCTTGAACTCATCCGGAAAGTATCCCCTATCATTCTTCCTGTACGGATGATAATGATGACGATCATGATGTTTATTGGATCCAGAACTAGAGTAATACTTGTGTCTATCACCCCTCCTATCCGGAGTGTCCAACATCATTCCATCTCTGATAGTGTCAGATCTATCTGACCTATGTCTACTATGAGACCTGTTGCCATATGCCCCATTAGTTATGTCCTCATGTCCATTGTTGATCCGAAGGGGTCCCTGTCACTGCAAATCTGACAAACTCTGAAGTAATATCGCATTCACCTTTGCTTGTTTCTCTTGTGACTGCATGTTTTTATCATTACCTGAATTGTAACTCCTTGTTTCTTCCATCATGCTTCTCAATGTGTCTACTAATTCATAAGAGTGCCCCACACCACGCCGCCCATATGATTCATATGGAGATTCTATGTAGTCTACCACCTTGTTGGCCATCTGATCTCTTTCCTTAAAAGCATACCATATCAGCTAAAACAAATCACCATAAATCAATGTACCTTAGCATAACTCGGGGAGGATATCTGTTCTACAAGATCATCAAATAAACATGATGCATGTACAACATAACCATAATAACATATAGACATATATGAATAAGTGCATCAACACATAACCATCATACTAACTAGGGTCCAGTCATCAATGCAAGGCCATATTAACAATGCATGTTATGACCTCATGCATGAAAACAACCATTACTCCAGTATACACATTGCCTCATGCAACTATCCACCTACATAAGCAATGCCTAATCAACTACACACATGCATAACCACCTATAGTCGAGCATAAGCGATCAATTCTTGTAATCAACCTACAAGAATGCATGCAATTAATTAACCAAGAATGCAACCCAACATATAAGGATGTAATCAAGCTGCATATAATTGTATAACCAGTCATATACTCATGAAGATGCATTCCATAAAACCAACGTCAAGTTCCTCAGGGTAAACTTACTACTACCATGATCAATATGATGAAGTGAAACAAGCACATGGAACACAAGTGTAAGAGCCACACACGCAACTGACATGCATGCATGACCAACACATTCACCCATATATATAGCACCAGATATTACCCAAAGAGAGCACAACCATGCTCTGATACCAATCTATAACACCCCCTCCCATGTTTACCCAAAGTAACCATGCCAACCGGGGTAAACATGAGGAGAGATGCTACTATGATCAGATTCGGCCTCCTATGTCACCTTAAGGAAGTGGAATCGACAAAACCTCACATACAGTCATCCAACATCATCAACAAAACTCTCTGGAGACAAGTTAGCCACTCAGATAGCTTGTCCTTGGGTCCCACTGTTATTTTGCAACTCTTAGGCCATAGTCGCTCTCATGCTATTAGAAAGGGAGTGACCAGAAACCCAAAGTCGCTCTCACAGGCCTGCCTGCTAGCGATTGTGGATCAAAATTGCTAGTTCTGTGCTAGTGACCCAATATTTAAGCCACTTTTCTAGCCCATAACACTAGCCTCTACCCAGAACTTGTTGTAACTTCCATAATTCATTAAAAACATGATAACAATGTTGATCAATCAAAAATCACCCTCAGGACTAGGCTTGAGCATCCCCAATCGGGAAGGACATTATGTCAAGCACATGGCATCAATACAACCTACAGTTCTAGGATACAAAGGTAGAGCATAAATGACTGAAATAACTTATGAAACATAACCAGAACGACTCCTTCTCCATTGAACTACTACATCATCAATTAGGTCTTGCATCCATCCATTTAATAGTTACAAGTAAATATATGAAATAACCATAACACAAACCAGTCATTCAACCATGATTATAACCATCATAAAACCATATAAATATTAGAGATATGATAGCCTATAAATCCGCATATAAATCAGTGCAAAAGTAAGAGAACTTAACTTTTATTAATCATAGGCAAATTCAACTAGGTTCGGGACTTCCATGTACCACCCAACCATAGACATGGCTGAACCAAATCTCTCTTTTAGCCAGTTGTTGAGGCCTCGAAAATCGTTGCAACAACATTGGGGATAACCACCCGGTCCGGAACTTAAAAGAAACTCCTTTTCCGTTTGGTGTGGTGGCTCCGACTGTTCATCTAGGAGAAATTCAGAAATTTGTACAGCAGTTTGCATTTTATTTGCTTTGATTGCTGCTTGTACTTGTTGATTTGCGATTTGATTTTCTGAATTTACTTCAAAGTAGTTTTCAGATTTCAAGGCGGCTTTTTCCCCAAAATTTCTATTGTTGTCTTCTTGCATTTGAATGGAAATATTTTCCAAGCTTTGTGAAACCGCTTCATCACCATTTATTTGCACATCAGTGTTGGGATTTTCATTTATGTTGGAAGGGGATGAAACAAAACTTGAACTAATTTCATATGGATTGGGAATGGGAGGCAGAGAACAAACATATTCAAACCAATCTAATGATTCTTTTTCCGTAGGTTTATCTTCGTCTGTAAATCTTAAGCAATTCAAATGAAATCGAATATTAAAATCATTAACAGACTCATTTTCAAACCTATGTAGATATCCAATTTCTTCACATACTTGTTCATAATCGTAGTCATCAAATTTAGCAATGAAAATTGTAACAAATTGATCCCAGTTGTGGATTGAAGCAACTGGAAGAGTTTTGCACCAGCTTCTGGCTTTTGCCGCAAATGTGAGAGTAAAAATTCTGCATAAAATGCCTTCATCAATTCCTCGAAAATCATAATTTGAAACATTTTTAATAAATTGAAAGACATGGTTAAAAGCAGAAGAATTTCTCTTACCATTGAATTTTACCTGAGACAAGAGTCTTACCACTTCGGGTGGAGTATTGGAGGATGCACGTCCATGAATACAACTCCAAATTGGAAGTTTAAGAGGACCCATTGCAATAAATAAAAATATTAAAATTGAAAAGACTCCAATAGACAAAAATCTCAGGCCCTCCTTTTAGCGCCAAAAATGTTGAGGCCTCGAAAATCGCTGCAACAACATTGGGGGATAACCACCCGGTC
>APFE031472312.1:18027-35791 GCA_000404065.3 Pinus taeda
AAAATATAAGTTATGTATTGATGCTTGGAATGATTTGATTGGCAAAGGATATCATTGGCCAATGGATCTGCAATTAGAAGAGGCTTTGGACAAATGAAATTGAAAACAATAATTCAGAAAATTGATTTTGTTTCCAAAATTTGGAGCCTGATCTTCTGCCTGCTTTTTGGCCCAATAAATGATCAAATCTGTTGGTGAAACATCCTTCAAAATGTTTTGCTTGATTTTCTCTTTCCAATGAGCCATCCTGGGCCTCATTTGGCCAAGTAGAACTCAAGTTATGAGCTTCCAAAGTTGATGGGTCAAATCTGATATAAATCTGGAAATTCTGTTGCTGGGCTAAAAATCAGAATTTGAATTAAAAATTAAATCCTAAATTAGACCCTAATTAATTCTAATTTAATTGCTAATTATAAACTAACTAACGAATATCTAATTAACTATTTATAAACAAATTAAATCTAATTAAAAACTAATTCTAAATAATATTTAAATCTAAATTAAATTAATTAATTAAATGTTATAAATTAATTAACCTGAACTATTAATTAAATAATATATATTAATTTAACTAATATAATATATATTACATATTATTAATTAATATATATTATATATACATTAATATATAAACTAACTAATATATATTAATTAACCCTACCTCATTCCTAACTTATTTCACTCATATATATAAACTACACTATTAAATAAACTAACGTAAAGCTTATAATGAAACTTAAAGATAATGCCTTCAAACTTTAAAGTTAATGCCTTTGTATTTTATTATCGGCCATCGGCATTGGGAGGTGTCGGGGGTCTTCAACTTAGGCACAATGCAAAATAAAATTCCCGACCCGATATCTTGTTTATGCCCGACGCGAAATCATGTTTATGACCGATGCGATATAGATTTTTGTTTAATCGGTGATCGGGGGTATGGAGTATCGGCGATCGAGGAGAGTGTGGATATCAAGGTTCAGCGAATAAACTCCTGACCCGATAACGTATTTTATTTATTTTATTATTTATTTTATATTAAATTTTAAATTTAATTAAAAATATTTAATATTATTTTTTGTTGTTTTAAATTTAATTTAATTTAAATTAATTATATTTAATTATATTAAGTAATTTAAAATTTAATTTTAATCATAAATCTTATTTTGGTTTTATTTCTACGAATATAAGTTCTAAACTACAACCATTTGAATGTTTGGATTTTTTAAGATTAGGATTCGATTTGGAAATTGGAATGAATTTCTTAAAACCCAATAATTAATAATTTGGCTGCATGTTAAAAAATGTTAGTAAAAACTTGCTACGGGTTAATATTTAAAATGAATGCCTTATTGAACTAATTTATTTACAAAATGCAATATTGTACATTTTATACATTTTTAACCCAGGCTAGATAAATAATCAGACTTTCAAAGGAGTGTCATTTTCAAACCAGTTGACCAAATGAGGTGAAACAAGCGTCAATGAGAAGCTTATAAAAAATCGACTCTAACAAAGCAATCAAAACAAGAATCTAACGAAAACTAAAAATTAACAAAAGCATAGGGCAATCAACTAAAATAAAAATCCAAAAAGGTGCCTAGCCAAAATTTTTATAGAAAGGGTCCCCATTATTGATGTGTTTACTTCAAAAATGGGGGGTTGTGTTTTTACCACAACACCAGTCACCCCCATGCCATATTTCAAGCATGAATGTGGGATCTCACAGAACAACCAAGGAAATCCAAAGGTTAAACCACCTCCACTCTCATCAAACCGTGATCACACTAAAAACAGTGCTCCGATCATAACCAAGCTAAACTTGGAATGTCATTTGGAATCCATCACTATCCTTGAGGAATTTTCCTTCTCCTTGTCTCTTAGGCTTTACTGCAATCCAAACCCAGATCACTAGGCCCTAAACCAAGACTACTCCCTTGGGCTTTACCATGTATCCTGGAAAAATCGGTCAAGGGATTCCTAGGGCTTTGGGAATGAACCTTGAGACCAGCTCCACCCAGGATTTCGAAATCCATCCGGCAATTCCAAAGCTCAAAAACTGAAATAACATCCCAACATACCATGGCATCCGAAAAAAGGCTAGGCTAGGCTGAAATCCATTATCTTGACCTGGCAAAACCATGCCACCGACAACAAGAGAACCATACACTAACATGCAAAACCATGCATGTCCAAACCAGATAGGAAATCACACATGCAAAAGGATACCTGCAAGTATTCCTACTGAAGTTTTGAGTCCTCCTTTCCTTTCCTTGATCCTTTCTTGTTTTTCCTTTCCCTTTCCTTTGCTCCAAACTAGAGTGCTCCAAGAAAACTTTAAGTGACCAAGAGTGAGAGTGAGAGAAAGAGAATAATGAGAGAACTCCAAACTTGAACTGACAAAAGGTTAACAATTGATCCTCATAATCCTTTTTATGAATGAGGCCTCTAATTTCTTCATTTTCCATTATTTTCCTCCAATTTCCTCCTCACATGTAACTTTGTGACCTTTCACCTTGATTTTCTCCTAATTTCCTTTATTTTCATAAATAAATCTGCCAAAAATGCCTTTTTTCCTTTTAATGTCGTTGCCTTAGCCTTTGCCAATTTCTTCAGCCAAAACACACATCGAGTGATGCCCACTATGATATCTTTGCCCAATCATTCAGCTTGGAATAAGTGTCCCTTAACTGTGGTCTTATTTTGCCTTTATTAACCTTTATTACATAAACTTTTCACGAGGGATGTTACAACAACTACTAGATTTCCTACACGATTGTCTTGTTTTAGTTTGTTGATTGACTTGTGTAGCATTTTTTTCCTTGCAACATAGAGTAGTTTGAATGCCATTAGTGTAGTTTGAATTCTTGAAAATTTACTTTCCAACACTTTTATTTCTACAATTCTATTTTCCTTGATTTACTGCAACTTTCATTTCTGCATTTAGATGCTTAAATATCCACCTCCTATCAGGAAAGACCAGATAAAGTGACAACTAATTAGCATTACTATTGTGTTCACCTAATCAAGAAAGTCTAAGATTCCATAGGTTAATGTGCATTGAAAGGGAAAAAATTTAAATTGCATATATAATGTGTGATACTTCTTAAAGTTGTACATATGTTAGGTTGACATATTAAAGCTTAGACCCTTTAGGCTACAACATTGTTACTCAAGTATCGAGGACCATAATTTTTTGGTATTGTTGCTTGGGAGGTGTCAAAGTTGCAATTATTTCTTTTCTTTGATAGAAAAAAAATATATCTATATATATATATATATATATATATATATATATATATATATATATAATATATATATTATATTAAGAAAAAATGAAAAGCATGCATGCCTCATAGACTCATAGACAATAAAATAGAAATATGTGCACTTTGTGAATAACAACACTCTACTAACAAATGTCCTTCCTTGTCAAGATTGAGGGTTGTCTATCAAGGAGACAAGGGAGCATGGAGACAATATGTTTCATCAACCATAATAGGCCAACAACACCAAGACCTTATTAACAAGGTATGGGTTATAACTTTGCTCAGTATTCCAATAATTACCTTGCACAATTTCAACCTCAACCTTGGTGCCCTCTTGTTCCCTTAGCATGGTCCAGGACTCCCTCCCGACAGTACACAAGCTAGTTTTTTGTCCCTCCTTACCAACCTTTTTAGCACTAGTCTACTCAATGGAATTGTTCTACTCAAGGATGGAGACCTCCTGTGGCTAAACCACCAGCCTTAATGCCTAATCCTCATTCTTCTAGCCTACTTTAAAATATTGCCCCAATAAAGTAGCCTCAACGTCCTGCCCATCCTAACCCAAATCCCATCAATAAGTAGGAACAACCTATTTTGTTTAATTATAGCAAGAAAAGGATTCATTTGACTTGTGCCTTAGTCAAATGGAGAAATTTGAATTTCCTCTTTAGGAGGATGAGTTGTCAGGAAGTTAGTAGGAGTGACATGGCCAAGTCACTCAGTTAAGTCAGTTAATTTGAGTTTGTGGGCAAGAAGTAGAGTTGTGCTTGAGTTGGTTGCTATTATCTAGCAATCTAGTGGAGTTATATCTATTGAAACTCAATTATCTGAACTCTAGTTTAGAATAGAGTTAATATGAGTTCAGTTGAGTAGTTGTAACTGTTGTTAACTCACTGATCTCTTAGTCAACTAGTCAATTTACTAAAAATAGTTGTAGTCATGTGTGCAATTCAAATTGTCTAGCTGAGTGGAAGGAAAGGCGTAATTGTATATATTGTTGTATATTATTTAGTGTACAGAGTTTGCATGTAGAAGATGGGTTAATTTCCTCATAATTACACAAGGAAATAGGCAGCACAAGTGCAGGCAGAGCGAGTGCAAGCAGCATGAGCGCAGGCAGAGCGAGTGCAAGCAGCATGAGCGTAGGTAGAGCGAGTGCAGGCAACATGAGTGTAGGGAGCATGAGTGCAGGCAGAGAGAGTGCAGGCAGCACGAGTGCAAGAAAAGCAAGTGTGGGCTGAGTAATTTCTAGAGCCGACTAAGGAGGAGATTAGTATTGCAGTGCAAATTGATCTTCAAGGATTGAATTTGTCATTATAATATATCATTTTTCTCATATGATATAATACAAACAGAGGAGGAGTTTTTCCCAGTTGGGTTCCCTAGTAAAAATTGTGTTCCTTAAGATTGAATGATTGCATGTTTTCTATTGTAAGTTTTCCTTCCACAAAATTTAGTGGAAGAAATTTGTGTCTTTTGATTTCAATCTAATTTCATTGGAAGCTGCAAATTTCAAGTTATTTTTATATGGTATTAGAGCTATTGAAAACTACGTAAAAAGCAGGTTCCTAAACTTCTCCGAGAGAGATTTCAACTAACAGAGTTTGTGGTGCAGGAATTCGAGTGTTGGAATTCTAATTCTATAAGTGCGGGAATTTATTCAATGCAGGAACAATGTATTTCAATGGTGGAGGCTTGAGTATGCATTGGAGGTAACTTCGAATATCATTTCTTGGAAAGACAACATGGAAGTTGTGTTGGATGGCAATGCAGTATTGGAGTACACACAAACTGATATTCCAAATCAAGCAGCATCGAATGCACAACAACTGGATCAGTCAAAGAAAGATATAGCAAAAGCAGGGAGGATTCTCCTGGAGAGAGCCAGAGACCATGTAATTTCGAGTTTGCATGGAAATAAGACTAATTATGCAATGTGGAAAACCATCACAGATTTATTCGAAAACAATAGTGATGTCAGGAAGTTGGCATTGAAAGATAAGCTCGGGGACATTCGAATTAATAAAAATGAAACTATTGTTCAATACCTATCCAGACTCACTCAGATCAAAGATGAACTTGGAGGAGTTGGAGATATTGTGCCACTATCTAAACTTATGAAATTAGCACTCCTTGGTCTTCATAAGTCTTGCCACATTATCAGGATTCAGTTAATGGAAGAGGCAAGCTTCCAAATTGTGAGTGACTTTGGTCTGACTTGGTGTAGGAGGAGATTAGAAGAAACACTAGAGATGGTGTCGCATCTAGAACTGATGAGGAAGAATACTTTGCTCTAGTTGAAAAATGGAAATAAATCGAAAGGCAAGAAGTCCCAAGGCGAGGCAGAATCCAACCAAAACCATGGTGAGAAGAAAAACCTCAGTAAAATTAAATGCTTTCACTGCCATGAGTACAGACATTATGCAGCCAAGTTTCCACATAAGAAATTTGGAAAGAAACTTGCAGCAATAGCATGAGGAGATGCTCTCACATTGATTTGGATCTCTTCAGCTACCAAAGTCAACCAGGGCCTTTTACTTATGTGATGTTAGAAAAATTGCATATCAAAGAGTATGGAAAGCCACATGTGCATATTGTAAAGAAGATGAAACATAATGATGACCTTCAAATCAAAAGCGTGCACACACATCGATAACATAGTTCACCCAATGTGGGTTACGTCTTCGGGCCTTGTGTCAATAGTGGGGAGGTCACTTCATTAAATGCTGCAAGATGATGATGGGTACATAGTACATTGTTTGTCATTACAAGGATAAATTCCCTCAGCCAAAGTGGCTTGTCTCTCCATGAGATGTTCTCAAGAAATCTCACTCATATGGGAAAAATACCTCAACAAGAGTGGCATGTCTCTCCACGAGATGTCCTCCTATAGGAACTATCACTCAAATGGGCACTCCCTCAACATGAAAATCTAATAAAATCTCACATGACTTGGCATACAAGTATCCCTCAACATAATGGTAATCAGGTATCTCATCAACAAAACATCATCTCAGAAAATGAAAAGAAAGACATGGCATAATTGGATCATTTACCTCCACTTTCGAGGATGGCCAGAAAATGCAAAGATCGACTGATGAAATGGACTGCACTGTTAAACTCGTGGGGTGAAATCGTGTCAAATGACTATAAATTTTGCCCCTTTCTAACACCGTTAAAATCTGGACCCTTGGGAATCTCAAAGATTCCTTCTTGAAGATGGCCGAAAAATATGCTGCTCAAATGAAAGTTCTGAGCACATGACTGCCCTCCCCACGAAATTCTGTGAAAAATGACTATAAAGTTGACATCATTCTACCTCTGTAAAAAACAGCCTCTAAGGGAATCTTTTAGATTCAATAAGATTCTGTGAATATTCTTTACTGCTAGACGCCTGAATTTTTGTTGCTCAGATGGGGAATGGATCGCACCATCACGTTCCCTATGAAATTCTGGTTCTTATGAGTATAAATTCCGCATATTTCCGTCACAATGAAAAATCACCCCCAGGGAATCTTTCAGATTCCTCAAAGCATCAAAAAGATTATCTGAGAATGTTCCTGTAGAATATTCCTCTACCTTGAAATATGTGCCACATGGTTCTGACCTCCTTTTCTCCTAGTTCCACCTGTGACTTATGCTCCTCCACTGGGTGAATGGAAAAATCAGGGGTAGAGTTTACAAGTGATAGGTCATTGGCCTAATGGTTGGCCCACGACTCGTAGGGCATTGGGTGGCGGGAGACCCGCGGTTGAATCCCCACAATGAAAAATTTTGTTAATTAACAGTGGCATTTGGCGGTTGACAATGACGGTTTACAGTGGTGTATTATTTTGGAATGGCGATTATGTATATGCGGTTGGGAGGCTACATATAATGCGTTTTACCATTTGTTTTGTTATGCGGGACCACCTGTTAGCGAGTCGGCCCCCGTGGGTTCATACCTCATCAGTCCCATACGATGTAAATACTTGACACAACAGTGATGTTGTATTGGCAACGTATGTCATTACGTTATATATGGTGTATTTTGGTTGGCCGTGGGCGGGGTCTCAGGTTAGCGGCGGCCCCGACCCTTTTTTAATAATAACATATAATATGATATGTGGTGCCATGGGTTGGCGGGGAGGTGGCCCTCCACCCCCTATTTTTATATTTTTTTTGTTTTTTAACAACAAATCATCAAAATTTCGACCGATTTTTAAAGGTCAGTAGCGAAATTAAGTAGGGAACAAATTTGCCCGTTCCTGTGGCTGGATTTTGTGCATTGGGACTCGGCCAAATTGTTGCCTCGCTAAGACTGTCACTTAGCAAATTTTAACCAAAACTTTGACCAACTATAAATTGAGCATACGAACTCGGTTTTGGGTGTCGTTCACACTGTTGGAATTAGGGCGATGAGCACTACGTTATTTTTTCACTTCCATTTGATGACTTTGATTTTTGACCTATTCTAAGCCCTCCTTGACTTCTAAGCATATTTGGAGCCACTTGGATCATTACTCCCCATTGAGGAACTTTTGGTCCTCCAAAAGCATGAACATAATCTGCAACTGTTGTGTTACATTGTCTGCACCACAAGTGTCGTGACAGGTCACATTTCCTTCTCCTTCACTCTTATTCTTCATAGCCATAAGTGATGAGCCGACACTTGTATTCTCTGCAAACCTGTAGTACAATATTTGCAAAATACATGACCAATAATGACCCAATTATCCCCATACTTTCCAAGAGTTTATAACACACACTCTTGGTCAAGTTTACATCAAAATAGAAATCAATACCCCAATTATCAATTAAAGGCAAAAACATCATCGTTGCTTTAATAAGCGATGGAAAACACATCATCACTTTACAATTTAAATCACAACACATGATTTACAAAATGTGGCCTTGACAAGCTACTATATCTATAAAAACCCTCTCTCTCTTATCAAATTGAATGGGTCATCATCTTGGAGTTGATTCGCTTGTTGAACAACTTTTCCAACTAGTTCCTACATGGGCACTTTGTCCTTGAGACACTACTTTAGATGGAGCCTCCAACACATGATTCTTTGATGTCCACCTATGTTGCAATGTTCACAAAAAGTCTTCTTCCTCCATACCTGCTTTAGCTTCTTCTTTCCTTGATGTGGAGAAGGCCTTTTACACCTCATCCTCTTTCTTTTTGCCATTCTCTTCCAACACTTAGCAATCACATGGCTATGAAAACCACAAAAACTACATGGTTTTCTACGCCATGATTTACATTCATCATTAACAATATGCTTGTAATCAAAAGGAACTCTACAATACTGAGACTATTTATACCTCTCTTAATTGTCTCTGGTGCGATCCTGGTGATGAGAGCTTACCCTAGCTCTTACTCTGCAATGTGCATTGTCATGGGAGGATTTTGATTTGTTCCAATCATTCTCTTTCTCCGATAGCTTCGACAATGTCTTGGAATTTGTTAATGCCTTTGAGCAGTCTCCTTTAGTGTATCCCAAACCTGAAAATCGAGGTCTTTTGGACAACCTCCAATATCTGAGCCATTCCTTGGCCATTAACACCAAGTCCTCCTCCCTTATACACCATCTTAGTAAGGAGTCTCATGCTAGTTCTTGAAATGGGTACCTCCATGTTTCCAAAAGAAATAGTTTCATGTAAAAAATGAAATTGAAGAACGATCAACAATGTTTACCTTAGTAGTTGATTATGCAGTAGGTTATTATGGCTTCGTTGCACTTTAACTTTTTGAAGGCCTCTTCTGTGGCTCGTAGCTAAAGCTACAATCTCTACTTCTCCTCTTTCTCTTCTCATATGGGTCTCCTCAATTCAGCGTTCTCTAGTTGAAGGCCCTAATTTATCTCCTCATCTGAATGACGAGAAGATAATGAATAAGATGAATGTACACTCAATGGGGTAGATGAAGCATCGTCCTCTGCACTTTCTTTCTCTCGTTCCTCTCTTTCCATTTTCTTCTTATAATCTTCATACATTATGTCCACCATCCATGCCATATTGAGGAGGTCCTCACAGATATCTTTATTGTTCTCCATTTCTCTTCTTGTTGCACATTCAATCATTCACACTCGGAATTCTCATCAGCGAAAATAATTCTATGATACCAAACTTGTTCTGAATCTCTTCAGCTACCAGAATTAACCAAGATCTTTTACTCTTGTGATGTTAGCATAATTGTGTATGAAAGAGTATGGAAAGCCACATGTACATATTGCAAAGAAGATGAAACATAATGACGACCATCAAATCAAAAGCACACACACACATTGATAACGGAGTTCACCCAATGTGGGTTACGTCTCCAGGCTCAGTGTGAATAGTGGGGAGCTGCTTCATTAAATGTTGCAATATTATGATGGGTACATAGTACATTCTTTATCGTTACAAGGATAAATTCCCTCAACCAGAGTGGCTTGTCTCTCCACGAAAATTTCTCAAGAAATCTCACTCATATGGGAAAAATCCCTCAACACGAGTGGCATGTCTCTCCATGAGACGTCCTCTTATAGGAACTCTCACTCAAATGGGCACTCGTTCAGCATGACAAGCTAATAAAATCTCACATGACATGGCACACAAGTATCCCTCAACATCTCATCAACCAAACATCATCTCAGCAAATCAGAAGAAAGACATGGCATAACTGCATCATTTACCTCCACTTTCGAGGATGGATGGAAAATGCAAAGCTCAACTAAGGAAATGGACTGCACCATTGAACTCGTGGCATGAAATCGTGTCAAATGACTATAAACCTTTCCCCTTTCTAACACCACAAAAATATGGACCCTTGAGAATCTCGAAGATTCCCCCAAAGATTCCTTCCTAAAGATGGCCGAAAAATCCATTGCAAAGAGTGGCATGTCTTTCCATGAGATGTCCTCCTATAGGAAATCTCACTCAAATGGGCACTCATTCAACATGACCAGCTAATAAAATCTCACATGACATGGCATACAAGTATCCCTCAACATAATGGTAATCACGGATCTCATCAACCAAACATCATCTCAGCAAATCAGAAGAAAGACATGGCATAATTGCATCATTTACCTCCACTTTCGAGGATGGCCAAAAAATGCAAGGCTCAGCTAAAGAAATGGACTACACTGCTGAACTCGTGGTGTGAAATTGTGTCAAATGACTATAAACTTTGCCCCTTTCTGACACCATAAAAATATGGACCCTTGAGAATCTCGAATATTCCCCCAAAGGTTCCTTCCTGAAGATGGCCAAAAAACCCATTGCTCAGATGAAAATTCTAAGCAATATGCTCCCTGTGAAATTCTGTGAAAAATGACTATAAATTTGGCATCATTCTGCCTCTATCAAAAATTAGCCTCTAAGGGAATCTTTTAATTTCCATAAGATTTTGTAAAGATTCCTTATTGCTCGACACCTGAATTTTTGCTGCTCAAATGGAAAAATGGACCACACCATCACATTCCCTATGAAATTATGGTTCTCTTGAGTATAAAGTCGACATATTTCCGTCACTGCAAAAAATCACCCCCCAAAAAAATCTTTCAAATTCCTCCAAGCATAAAAAAGAGTCTATGAGAATATTCCTCTGCCACAAAATCTATGCCACATGGTTCCAGCCTCGTTCACTCTTGGTTCCACCTATGTCTTTTGCTCCTCCACTAGGCGAATGGAAAAATCGATGTTTAATATAACGTTTGTGGTGAAGTTTACAAGTGATAAGTCATTGGCCTAATGGTTGGCCCACCACTAGTAGGTTGTTGGGTGGCAAGAGATCCGCGGTCGAATCCCCACAATGGAAATTCTTGTTGCCACGTTTGTTAATTAATGGTGGCATTCGATGGTTAATGGCAGCAGTTTGCATTGGTGTATTATTTTGGAGTGATGGTTATGTATATGCATTTGGGCAGTTACATATAATGTGTTCCACCGTTTGTTTTGTTATGCGGTACCGCCCGTTGGCAACCCACGTGGGCCGGGTTCGAACCTCACTGGTCCCATACGATGTAAACACTTGGCACAATGGTTCCGTCGTATTGGCAACGTATGTCATTACATTATATATGGTGTATTGTGGTTGGTCGTGGGTCGTGGGCAAGGTCTCGGGTCAGCGGCGAGCCCCAACCCTTTTTTAGTAATAACATATAATATGATATGTGGTCTCATGGGGTGGCGAGGGTGGTAGCCCGCCACCCCCCTATTTTTATATATTTTTTTGTTTTTTTTTAATAACAAATAGTCAAAAATTTTGACCAATTTTTTAAAGGTCAATAGCGAAATTAAGTAGGCAACAAATTTTCCCATTTCAATGGTCAGAATCCGTGCATCGAGACTCGGCCAAATTGTTGCCTCATTAGGACTGCCACTTGGCCAAGTTTGACCAGATCTTTGACCAGCTATAGCTTGAGCATACGAACTCAATTTTAAGTGCCATTCACACCATTAGAATCGGGGCGACAAGCATTACGACCTGGTCCACAATATTGATCAAAGTGGCTCTAGATGACCTCTTTGACTTTTGAGCGTCTTTGGAGCCACTTTGATCACACATCACAATTCGAGTTGGATTTCACCCTTATAGCTTGCATGGAAAGCACAGTAAGAGGGAGTGTGTGGTACATATACTCTGGTGCTTCATTTCATATGACAAGAAATAAGGAGTTCTTCAGCAGCCTAGAGAAGAAGGACCTACAACTACCCATAGAGCTTGGAGATGATGGGAGATACAGTACATAAGGGATTGTCATTTTCACCTCTGAGAGAGAGTCAGACTCCCATCTTCACCTAAATAATGTAATGTATGTGCTTCTTCTAAAGAAAAATCTAGTTTATGTAGTTGTACTTGAAGGCAATGGCTATGATGCGGTGTTCAGTAGAAGGAAGGCTTATCTAAAGCATGTTGCTTTAGGACAAGTCAAGCAGATTGGTGTTATAATTTAGAACCTCTACAAATTTGAGGTTGGTGCATGTGTAGCCTTAAGTATAAAGGTAAAGAGTTCTCAGAGAAGAGATGTAGTGGTTGACCGAGAGTGGGATAAGCTCTCAATATGGAGCATCAACTAGATTTTCAGTTCCAATATAAGCCAGTTGGTAGTTGGGTTGGCCAACATGATGATGATGAGGATCATATCCCAGGGCAAGTGGAGGTGGCCACTTAGTCAAAAACTTCCAGTATAAGGAAAGTTTAAGCCAAGTGGACAGAGGATTTCGCTAAGGAAGCTCATAAGAGAGTTGAGTCTCCTAGCTTCAAGAAGTAGAGCATGATGGGAAAGAATGGGTCTTCAAAACAGGTTCCGTAGAAGAAAGTAGAAAAGTCTTCTAGTTCAAAGGGAGCAACTAAAGTAGCATAGAACTTGGTAGAGTTGAAGACAGACCCAGGTCGACAAAGTCCTTCCAAGAATCCTTTTCTTGCTAAGAGGGAGTGTTAAATTCTAGCAAGAAAAGGGTTAATTTGACTTATTCCTTAGTCAAATGGAGAAATTTGAATTTCCACTTCAACAGGATGAGTTGTCACGTAGTTAACAGGAGTGACATGGCCAATTCAGTCAATTTGTGGGAAAGAAGTAGAGTTGTGCTTGAGTTGATTGCTAAGGTCTAGCAATTTAGTGGAGTTATATTTAATGAAACTCAGTTATATGAGCTCTAGTCTATAATAGTGCCATTATGAGTTCAGTTGAGTAATTGTAATTGTTGTTAACTCACTGATCTCTCAGTTAACTAGTCAATTTACTACCCTAGTCATGCATGCAATTCAAATTGCTTAGTTGAGTAGAGGGAAAAGGCATAATTGTATTTATTGTTGTATATTGTTGAGTGTACAGAGTTTG
This sequence comes from Pinus taeda, assembly GCA_000404065.3. Lineage (NCBI taxonomy): Eukaryota > Viridiplantae > Streptophyta > Pinopsida > Pinales > Pinaceae > Pinus > Pinus taeda. Next base: position 31,112 of record APFE031472312.1, read on the forward strand.
CATGTTGCAAATGAGCTAATTTCCTCATAATTGCACGAGGACATAGCCAGCACGAGTGCAGGCAGAATGAGTGTAGGCAAAGTGAGTGCAAGAAGACTGAGTGCAGGCAAAGCGAGTGTGGGCTAAGTATTTTCTAGAGCATACTTAGGAGGTATTGCAGTGCAGATTGAGCTTCAAATATTGAAGTTTTCATTGCAATAGATCATTTTTCTCATTTGATGTAATACAAACAAAGGAGGGGTTTTTCCTAGTTGGGTTCCCCAATCAAATTTGTGTTCCTTGAGATTGAATGATTTCATGTGTTTCTATTGTAAGTTTTCCTTTCACACAATTTAGTAGAAGAAATTTGTGTCTTTTGATTTCAGTCTGATTTCATTAGTAGTTGCAAATTTCGAGTTATTTCTACATATTTATAATAGTGAGATTACTTACCAAACTTATTCCTAGGAAGTTCAAGAGATAATCCCCAAATTAGGGAAGTTCCTATGAGAACCTCCTCAACCTTCCCCAAAAGAAGATTCCAAAAATGAAAAAGATAACCTTGTACCTCAACAAATTCCTCCTTTCATTGAGAGTTTGACCATTAAAAAGATATATACTCCTAGAGAAGTTGAACTCCTATGGGAACTGAATAATTTGTGTTGAGATCGAATTGTCACATGTCATCAAAGATGTTACCATATATATATATGGTAATATCAAATAAGAATGTCTCAAAAGGCCTAGAAAAAGAAGAAGGTATGCCACCACAATCAATCTCATAGGACAATTAGCTGAGGTTTGATGTGAGGATGATTGTTCCTAAGCACTTAGATCCTAGCGGCCCGATTATAGAAACGTATATCAATAAAATAACAATCCCAAACACCTTTATTGATGTAGGAGTTACTATCAACGTCATGACCAAGGAAACCATGATCAAAATTGACCTTCAAGACTTCGTAAGAGAAACCTCTGTTGTGTTCCAATTAGTTAATAGATCTATAATCAAGCCATATGGTATAATAGAAGATGTCATGGTTTCCATGGACTCTTGGGAGTACCCATTGATTTCCTAGTTTTACAACCAAATACCAAGTTGAATGGATATCCATCGATTTTGGTTAGCTACAATAGATGCTTATATTTGTTGTAAGGTTGGTAATATGACTATCATTAACGGGAAATCCCATAAGCAACTTGTATTATAACCTCCTCCTCAAGCTCTATCTGAGGGATATTTTCTTCTCTGGGGGGAAGATGAAGAAGAATACAATTCCAACGTCTCATCATCATATATTATTTGTACCATTGAGAAAACCCTTAGTAGTAGACAAGTTGATGAAGATGATTTCATTGATAATTTCTGCAAAATCAATACCCTATTATTATGAAAATTAATGGCCTAAATCATGATCAACCTATAGGAAACCTTGTAGTTCAAAGGACAATGAGTGTATATAACTATTGACTATTGGATATGACACATAGGACACTAAAACAATTGAGTTATGCCCCTCCAAACTACTAAAAATTAGCACCTCTCTTACTGTTAATTAAGAATAAGAACTGGTCAATATTTTGGGGAAGCAAATTGATGTTTTTGTATGGGATTATAAGGGGATGAAGGGGATTCATCCATCCATCTACACCCATCACATTTACATTAAATCAATTCATAAGCCCATTTTTTAACCCCACAAAAGGATGAACCATGCATTAAAGGACATTACTATATAATAACTATAGGAACTCTTGGACATTGGGTTCATTTATCCTATTTTTGATAGTGAGTGGGTGTATCCTTTAGCTATTGTTCCCAAGAAACATGTCAAGTGGAGAATATGTGTGGTTTGCTGATAGTTAAACAAATCCAATGGAAATGATCACTTCCCCTTACCTTTCATTAATCAAGTTTTGGATTTTTTGGTAGGGAAGAAAATCTTCTCATTTGTCGATGGGCTTAATGGATAGGACCATTTCAACTTAGTTCAAAATACCATGATAAGACCACTTTCACTTGCCCTTTGTGGAAATTTTCTTACAAAGTTTTTCCCTTTGGCCTATGCAATACCCCAACCATATTCCAAATGGAGTTACTTAGTATATTTTATGATCTTGCTCATGATATAGTAGAGATCTATGTGGATGAATTTACACCCTATGGAAACACTTTTCAAGAAGCTCTCACCAATATTACTAGAGTACTTCAGAGGTGTGAAGAGATGAATCTATTATTGAATCATGAAAATTTTCACTTTTTTATGCGTAAGGAGGTTGTCTTGGGAAACTACTTATCCTCTAGGGAAATTGAGGTATACCCCAACAAGGCAAACATCATCAACCATCTCCTAATCCCTTCGAAACAAAAGAATGCCGTGGGGTACTTCAAAAGGTTCATCAAGGATTTTAGCAAAATTGCTTCCCCTTTGTTTTCTCTACTAACCAAAGACTCAAACTTGTGTTGGCCAATCAAATGTCAAGAAGACTTTGAAAGCATTAAGGAAAAGCTTGCATCTTTACCTATTCTACAAGGACCCAACTAGACTCTACCTTTCCATATTCACATTGATGCCTCAAAAAAAACTATAGGTGCAGTACTTGGGTAACAAATAGATAATATCACTCGTGCAATCTAAATCATTAGCTAAAACATTTTTAATGTTGAATTAAATTACATTGTGACTAAAAAGGAGTTTCTTGTTATGGCTCATGCTCTAAAAAGATTTAAGCACTATATCATTGGTTACCAATTCTTTGTACATATTGACCATGTTTCCATTAAGTATATGATGAAAAAGCATGATGTTAATGCTAAAATTATTAGATGGCTATTGTTGTTGCAACATTTTGACCAAACAATCATTACTAAACCTCGAAAGGAGAATGTTGTTGTAGTTTTTTGCCCATGCTAACACTTCCTGCAGATGAAGGTGTGGTGGATGATCACTTCCCTGATGAGCACCTCTTTCTAATGTTAGCACACACTCCCTAGATTTCTAACATAGCAAAACTTTTGGCTACAATAAAATTCCCCCCTCATTTGTCCTGTAGGGAGAGATGAAAAATCATAATGGAAAGTGCCTCTTATACATGGATTAAAGGATGATTTTTCAAAATGGGTCATGACCAAGTGCTGAGAAGGTGTGTAAGGGAAGATGAAGTATATGACATTATAGAAGCCTGCCATGATGGGCCCTATGGAGGACATTTTGCAGCCAAAAAAACTGTTGGACACCTAATTCTCTATGGGTTGGTGTGGAATGTGAACAGCCACCGAGTCCAAGAGACCTAGGGATATGGAATCCAACGGTCACACAAATGTACTATAAATGTATATCATGTTAATAATAATGCATTCAATGCTTATCATCCACCTTCGTTGTTTACATTCCATGTGACTTTAACATGGTATCAGAGCGGGTGATCTCTTGTCGTGCTCAAGTATGAGCCACTTGTTTATGTGAGCTTGTTTTCTGTGGCCTTTCTATACATGGCAGTCCTGTACCTCTGTTCTAGACTGACATCTTTGTCAAATATTTATTGTTGAATGAGTTGGTCGAGATTTGAACATTATACCATACCTTAAATTCCATCAACCACCATAATACGCTTTGAACGCTGCTCTTAGCGCTAGGGCCTGAGTGTTAGAGTGGTATTACCACTTACCATGTTGCCCATACCTCCACTCCCACTCCCGTTGTTTAACAGCTGCGGTTTTTAACTACATTTTTGATATATATAACTGCCATGTGCATACTTAACGTAAACTTTGGGAATGCCAGCAAGAAATGAATGGTCATGAATGTTACTTTTGGTGACTCTATCCTCTCAACTCCCACACTTTTAGCCTGGGTTCTTAGCGCTACCATCCACACCTAATTAAAGGTTGTGTTGTGGCCAGCAACAACCCCCATTTTATTTAGTTTTAGTAATAAAGCTAAATAAATGGGGATCCTTCTAAAAAATAAAAAAACTAGACATGCTATCATAAACTTAGGAAAATACCCGCAAAACCCCAAAAACCTAAGTTTTATGATAAGTTCCAAATAAGATCGTTCTCTTAAATAATAAAGCATTGCATCGCAAAGGGTAATGGGGAACATCATATAAATAAGCTTTTGGAATTACGAAAACGCAATGCGAGATCGCGTGCCTTAAAGACTCATTGCACATCGCAGCTTTCATATGCCGCAAGTATCACCTAAGGAAAAATATCTCGATCTAGTGATATGCGATAAGATATCTCGCAAATCGCATCTCGCGGACACTCAAGGTGATAAATGATTGTTAACGAAATAGGGTAGCGATATTGCGATCTGCGATATTGCGAAGTAAATTGCAAAATCACTTTATCGCATATTTGCAAGGCTCATCGTTCAATAAAAGTTTTTGTCGTAATTCGATAACAAGTTATGGGCATTAATGTCAATTTAATGGCTAGTTAATGGTCATTTATGAGATAAGACTTAAAACTGATCGAAAGGTTATTTCACGTAGGGTGGTATATTTGATATGATTTTCAGAATTAAAAAGCTTTCTGTCACTTTATCTCTTTCCTTACTTGTAAATTTGCAGGAGCAGCAAGCATAGTAATATACGCAGTAGTGTGCAGAATGTAATGGGAAAGAAGGGAAAGGCTCCAGTTTCAGAGGACAAAGATATGACGCCCTTGTACACAGACACCACCTGTAACAAGGA
>APFE031472312.1:50428-73958 GCA_000404065.3 Pinus taeda
AACGATGCTTGGACTCACCAACATCCCTTCAGATTAAGGGGGGGAATGTTGACACCTAAGCCTCAGTGATTGGGGGAACTGAATGTGAACAGTCATCGAGAAGATGAACTGAACAATCACATTCATGTATATAATAGATAGCTGGCTAAATGAATAAATGAATCAGTTTTCTGGAGTTACTCCTGGCTTGACAAATATGGCAAATAAAGTTGATCCAAATGATATTGCCTTAATCGGAGGTAGGTCAAAATCCCATACTCCCCCATTCCTTCTTACTTATGAAGTTTTCAATAAAAACTTGCATAATTGTTTGGTAGATTCAGGAGCTTCATCTAATATCTTACCTAAAACAATATGTGCAAAGTTAAATGTCCAACCTCAAAAATCTGCAGTACGCATAGTTCAGCTTGACCAACTGTAGGTTGAAGTAATCTATAAACTAAACCAAGTTACCATAAGGTTGTCATCTAATCCAAAGGTATGTCAAGTTATTGATATTCTAGTTACAAACATTCCTGAATTTTATGGTTTAATTCTTAGTAGGGATTGGTCTGAAAAGCTTCATGGATACTTTATGACCGATTGGTCACATATGTGACTCCCTTACAATGTAAACCAAATCAGATAAATGTTGAGCAAGAAAGACACCAAAAATACATAGTGACGGAATTGGAAGGAAAAAATGAACTTGTAGCATACAACAACAATATAATTGGCAACTATTCTATTGACTCTTTCTTAGGAAATTTTAATGCTCATATTTCACCTAACTTAGAACATTCTCTTCTATCTCAAGTTGAAAATTTTTCTCAAACATATAGTTCTAAATGTGTTAATTTTATAAATAGTCCTGTAAATACAAGTTTATTTTGGAAATTATCTTTTGATGGTTCCAAGTCTAATGAAGGAGCAGGAGCAGGATGTGTATTAGTTAGTCGAGAGGGAAACAAAACTATGCTAACATGTAGACTCGAATTCGATTGCACAAACAATACTGCAGAATACGAATCTCTAGTCGAAGGACTATACAAGTCAAACGGATTAGATATCAAGTATCTACAAGTCTTTGAAGACTCTGATATTGTTATTAAACTTGTACGAAATACTATACATTGTGTATCAGGTCATTTGAAGCATTATCAATCTTTAGTGCAAGATCTGACTGAACATTTTATAGCATTTAATATTTCTCCTATTCCTAGACTCCAAAATGGAAGTGCTGACCTCCTGGCTAATCTAGCCTCCAAGCTCATTCCATCAGAAGACTTTAGCCCAAATAGATTCTCAATCGAATTAATCTTTAGGCCCTCCATTTGTGATAAAGTTACAAACTGGAGAATTTTTAACGACGATCCTGATATTGTAATTTTCCTGACATCGGAAGGATCTTACACTAATCGGATAATTGATGAGGACCAACATGACTAGAAGTTACAACAAGAAAGCACTAATAATGCTATACCAAAATCTGTAGTCAAGTTGGAAGACCTATATGATTCGAAAGACCGTTTTAAGAGATCTACCAATTCAAAACTTCAAAGTTCAACTCTAAACTATGAATTAGTAAATCTATGAATGAATACCAAACCACAGAATATCAACGTAGGTCTTGTCCTAGCCCCAGAAGAAAAATTAGCCTATGTTCGACTTCTGAAACAATACAAAAACGTCTTTGCCTGGAACTACGATGACCTTAAGACTTACGACACTTCAATTATTCAGCATACTATCCCGATGATAGCTAATGAAAAACCTGTCCAGCAAAAGCTGAGAAAAATCCATCCTAATCTAGAAAATCAGATTAAGTCTGAGCTTAATAAATTATTGAAAGCCAAAATTATTTTTCCCGTTCGACATTCTAGGTGGGTTTCCAATATGGTCCCAGTTAGAAAGAAAAACGGAGATATTAGGAATTGGTTTGACTTTTGAAATCTTAACAAAGTCTGTCAAAAGGATAATTTCCCCTGCCTCCTATGGAACAAATATTGCAAGCAGTTGCAGGATCAGAATTAATGTCCTTTTTAGATGGTTTCTCCAGCTACAACTAGGTATTGGTCCATCCTGACGATCAGCTAAAAACCACATTTAGAACCAAATGGGGTACTTATGCATATCAAAAGATGTTGTTTGGTTTGATTAATGCTAGTGCCACATTTCAAAGAGCCATGGATATCGCATTTAAGGGATTATTAAACAAATCAGTGGTGATTTACTTGGATGACATAACAGTATATTCTAAAAAAACGCAGTAATCACCTTAGAGACTTAAAGCAAATCTTCCAACGTTGCCAAAGGTATGGGATTTCACTTAACCCCAAAAAGTCTTTTTTTGCATTAAGTGAAGGAAAACTTCTTGGATTTATAGTGTCAAAATCTGGAATCCATATTGATCCCGATAGAATTAAGGAAATTTCTGAAATATCCTTGCCACATAATAAGAAAGCCATGCAATCTTTCCTTGCCCAGATTAATTTTGTCAAAAGATTTTTTCCAGACTTCTCAAGAATTGTGTCACCATGACAAGCAATGATAAAAAAGAATTCACTTTTCAAATGGGGCCAAGAAGAATATGAAGTGTTCAATCTGATTAAGTAAGCGATTATTAATGCCCCATCTTTAGCGACTCCAAATTTTTCCGATCCTTTTATTTTGTATAAATTTGCATCTGATAAATCATATGCTGCGATACTCACTCAAGCCAATCAAGATAAGGCGGAAGCCCAAATTTCCTTCTTTAGTTCAAATCTGCAAGGGGCTGAATTAAATTATTCTGACGTTGAGAAACAAGCTTATGCTATTTTCAAAGCGACCAAATATTTTAGACCCTTTCTTCTTAAAACCAATACAAAGATCATAGTACCGTTTCCAATGGTAAGAAATCTCTTAGTACAGAAATATGTGGGTGAAAAGAGAGCAAATTGGTTCACTGCCTTACAAGAATATGACGCGGAGATCAGGCCAACAAATATTGTAAAAGGACAAGGCTTTTGCAAGATGTTGGCTGGAGCATCGCTTATTTCTGAAATATCATCTTCAAATCAAGAGGTACAAATGTATGAGGTAAGCCTAAACAATATTGAATCGAGATATGCTGATATCATATTTTATCTAAAGAACAGATATGCTCCTCCAAATCTAGATTATACACAGAAAAGAGCTCTAAGATTGAAGGCTAAGCATTATCAACTGATAAATGATGTACTTTTTAGGATAAATTATGATTTTGTTCTCCTTTGATGTCGTGATAAATTTGAAGCTGAAAAGGTGTTGCAAGAACTCCATGATGGACCAGCAAGTGGACATTATGCGGGAGATGCTACAACACATAAAATTTTGCGCGCAGAATACTATTGGCCTACACTATTTAAAGATGCGCATAGCTATGTAAGGAAATGTCAAATTTGTCAAATTGTTGCTGGAAGACAAAAGAAACCATCATTGCCTTTGCAACCAGTCAACATCGATCAACATTTTGATCAATGGGGATTGGATATAATAGGTGAGATCATTCCTCACTCTTCTAAACATCATAGGTATAGCCTTACATCTACAGATTATTTTACTAAATGGGTAGAAGCAGTTCCGCTCAAGACAACCAATGTTGAGCATATCATTGATTTCATAGATCAGTTCATAATCACCAGGTTTGGTTTACCCTCTGCTTTAATGTTTGATAATGCATCATTATTTTCTGGCAATGCTATGACTGAATTTGCACTTAAAATAGGTTTTAAGCTCAAATATTCTACCAATTATTACCCACAAGGGAACGGGTTGGCCGAATCAACAAATAAAAACTTAATGAGAATCATTAAGCGAACCATTGAACAAAATCATAAAAATTGGCACAAATCTTTGATGTATGCTTTATGGGCAAACCGAATAACCCAAAAGGCTTCCATTTGCACTTCTCCCTTTAATTTAGTTTATGGGAAAGAAGTAGTTCTCCCAACCCATCTAGCAATTCCTTCTTTGGCCTTAGTTCAATTTATCGACGAAACACCAACTTCATCTTTACAACTAAGACAATTGCAGATCCTTAAGCTAGAAGAACAACGAGAACAGGCTAAAATCACACATGCTCATCATCAAGCATTAGTAAAGGCTTCCTTCGATTCAAGCATGGTATCTAAGAAGGATTTTCAAATTGGAGATTTAGTTTTGAAATGGAATAAAGCTCATGAAGAAAAAGGAAAACATTCTAAATTTCTACGAATGTGGCTTGGCCCATTCCAAATTGTTGAAATCATAGGTCCATCAACTTTCATGTTGCAAGATTTAGCAGGGAAAATAGAATCTTTACCTGTTAATGGGCAGATCCTTAAAAAATACTTTCCATAGAAGATGACCTCTTTTATTTTTGTAAATTATTGTTTATAGCTTTATTTTGATAATAAAACAGGTTGTAAATGGTTAACTTTGGGAATTCACAAAAAGATTAGTGTTTCTTTTAGATTTTGTTTTTCGCTTGCATAAATAGAACTGACTTGGAAAATTGATCATTGTTATTTAAAAATACAGTCAAATGCTATAAGCCTGAAAATGCTACTAGTTTCAACCTTATGAATTTTGATTAAAACAACCTTTAGCGAGAATTTGTTTTATGTTAGTCAATGAAAAGTATCAATAACAAAACAAACTTCTATGTGGAAAATCTGTCTCCAAAAACTCTATAATTATCGTCCAGAGCTATTCTTAAGGAACCAATGACTTCGTCCCCACCTAGGGAATTACGAGTTTGAAGGAATAATCCAATGATACACTCTAAGCTTAAAGAATAATAGGTCTCATCACGAGCCGACTTATCATGATCATAGATATTATGACTTGCTGACATTGCCAAAACTACATACCACAACAGGGCAATGGCTCAAGATTGTTGCAATCAAAAGACAAGGGGTCTCATCACAAGCCAACTTTTTCAACAAAGTTATAATTCAAGTGAATGGCACTGTCATAATCTGGCTACCAAACCAAGACATTATTCTTTAAGAATTAAAAGAAAACAAAAAAACAACAAGTGTGGATATGGATTTATCATTGAAAATTGTATATTTCTCCAAGTAGGATATAGGATCATTGATGGGTAACAGGTAACCCTGTTGAGGTTATGAACGCCTGCTGGCAGCAGAGGCTCCACCTATGACAAATGAGCATGCTTAAAACTGATCTACAGAGAAGTCTTTATTTTTATCTTTATAAACTAAGTAATGGCTGATGTAAATACAATGACTAGATTTGGGAAGTAAATAATCAGAGTTAACACAGGAGAAACAAACTACCATTGACAACTGAAAGCATGATACACTTTATATTTCTATAATAAAGTTTGATTTTCTAGAAAACATTTCTGTTTTGGAAGTTTAGAAAATTCAAAAGATAATCAGAGATAACTAGTTCTTCCTAGTGAATTGCCAATTGTTGTGGCCAGCAACAACCCCCCTTTTATTTAGTTTTAGTAATAAAGCTAAATAAATGGGGATCCTTCTAAAAAATAAAAAACTAACACTTATGTTTCCCTTTGAATAAAACATGCTATCATAAACTTAGGAAAATACCCGCAAAACCCCAAAAACCTAAGTTTTATGATAAGTTCCAAATAAGATCGTTCTCTTAAATAATAAAACATCGCATCGCAAAGGGTAATGGGGAACATCATATAAACAAGCTTTCGGAATTGCGAAAATGCGATGCAAGATCATGGGCCTTAAAGACTCATCGCACATCGCAGCTTTCATATGTCGCAAGTATCACCTAAGGTAAAATATCCCGATCTAGCGATATGCAATAAGATATCTCGCAAATCGCATCTCGCAGACGCTCAAGGTGATAAATGATTGTTAACGAAACAAGTTAGTGATATTGCGATCTGCGATATTGCGAAGCAAATCGATTTATCACAGAGCTGCAGGGCTCATCATTCAATAAAAAATTTTCTCGTAATTCGGTAACAAGTTATGGGCATTAATGTCAATTTAATGGTTAGTTAATGGTCATTTATGAGATAAGACTTAAAACTGATCGAAAGGTTATTTCATGTAGTGTGGTGTATTTGATATGATTTCAAAATTAAAAAGCTTTCCCATCACTTTATCTCTTTCCTTACTTGTAAATTTGCAGGAGCAGTAAGCATAGTAATATACGCAGTAGTGTGCAGAACGTAATAGAAAAGAAGGGAAAGGCTCCAGTTGCAGAGGACAAAGATATGATGCCCTTGTACACAGACACCACCTGTAACAAATATGTCGGCATAACTACTTGGGAAGGCATGTACAGTCTCCTCGAAGAAGAAAAGCAGAGAGTTATGGAGGTTAAAGCAACAACAGACTCGCGTGGGTTGTTTGAAGCATCAATCACTGAACTTGCATGTTTGTTCTTGCACCGAATAGCGGCAAGGCCGAAGATTCTTCCATACACAAACATGGTCAAGTGGGTATTGGACAATGCCGATATAACAGACATACAATTCAAGACTGAGGCCATGACCTCATTGGGTCATTCACTGCATAAGATTTAAGGCTTATGTGTCATCTACCTGTTATGAAACCAGCTCAAGAAATAGATAGAAAAGATAGATCAACATCTTAGAATTTAGCCTCTTCTCTTTCCTTGGTTTTTCTTTCTGATCCTTTTTCTCTAGCTGGACTTAAGTCTTAGCAAAATTATGGTCTTTCAGATCTTCTGGTTTTATTGCTTTTATTTTTATTTTTTCTAGCACTTCCTAGATCTGCGTGGTTTTTTTTCATCGATAAAGCGTAGATCTTATAGTTTTTACCCCAGCAACTATGCACATGTGCACTGAACTCTATTACTCACTTGTGCAATTCCTAAAATTTTTTGAAAATTTAGGTTTTCTCTCAGCGAGAGTCTGAGTTTTGATTTTGAATGTGTCATCATATTTGTTTTGATTGTCTAGTACCTTTTCTGAACTTGTTTGAGTGCTCTGGTGAAGTCTTTTTGGGAATCAATCCCTTTTGCAAAATTGATTAGGGTTTTGTCTAGCATGTTTATTGATTGATCAAAAAGAGATAGTTTGTTCTCAAGATCATTATGCCCCTGCCTTTCTGTCAAATACACCAGATCCATTATTAATCTTGCTTCTTTGTGATGAATTTATTTGTTTAATCGCAAATTAGGGTTTCTCAAGAATTAGTGTTTTGATGAGATGTGCTTCTTGTGTTGCATTGAAAACATAAGTCATTTTTATTCCAATATTGAAATTTAATCATAATTACACTTTAATCATTGACTTCATAACACTCATTCAAGCATTTTCATTTTAAGGTTTTCATTGGGTGTTTTTAATTTGAATTCCTTTGGTCATTGCTCAAGGATTTGTCTCAGTTTTTAAACAATTTTTGCGTGTTTTTTCATGTTTTTGTGTTTGAGTGTTAATCGCCTTTGAGTTTTATTATTTTTTATCTTTGAAATTTTCACCCGATTTCCCTTACTTACACTTGATTGGTTCTTTAGTTGTTTTAGTGAAGGGAAATAGTCTTGTCATTCTTTTGATACTTTGGAATCATCTTGTGTTTGTTTTGAAGAATTCTCTTGCATAGATTAAATTTGCATGGTTATAATTCTCATTTCATGAACGAAAGTGTGTATAGATTACATTTGCCTAGTGCTCACGGAAATTTGCATAGATTACATTTGCATAGTTTTCAAGCAAATTGTGCATAGATTATGTTGTGTGGTATGCAACTTACAGCTTTGAATTGCATTGAAAAATTAGAAGTGATACATTCTGGACTTAATATTTTAAAGAAGAACCTCTTTACTTACTCTAGCTAGAATTTATCAAGATGAAGAGATTACAAATTTCATATTTGATGCATTAGAGTTTTTGAGTCAAGTCATAATACCATAAGCTTCATGTCCATTTACCCTTTGAGTAAATAATAGCTTAATAACACAACATTAATAAAATTCATCTAGAATTTTTATTATTTTTAGGGCTCTTTCCACCTAAAGTAGATGAGGTTGTAGGGCTTTGGAATAGGGAAGTGAGTAAACTTTCCAAAGCTACAAACAAACACAAGAATCTTGCGATAGGGAGATAAATCCAATTATTTCAATTTTGCTCTGGGAAGCTCCCCTTACAAAGGAGTCAAGCACGAGATCATGTCAGACCTAGTGAAGTGATAGTACCCACTTCATTAGCTATGATCGAGTGATTTGCACATATTAAAATGGTGCTGAAAGGTACTTGTGGTCACTTGAAAGTAAACCTCCAATTAACCATGTTGAGGAGATTTCAAGGGGGTTGAGCTTTGTTACTCTGCCCTTGCATGTACACCTGATTTACGATTATTCCCCTAGGTAGAATTGTTGTAGTTGGTAATACTGACCATAATCCTAGGGCTATTACCTGAGGTGATGGCAGTGGGAATGTCTTGATGTACCTGGAACAAATTATGGCTAGACTCATTTGGACTTTTTGGAGGTTAATCGTCACTCGAGATGGCATAAGTGAAGTTACTTGCACCAAATTGTTTAAGCAGGTTGTCAGTGTAACTAGTTCCACTCACTCTATCTACAACCACTTTTAACCTTGATTTTATGACGTTGGATTTCATCACCAACTAGTAATTTTGCTATGAAAAGCTTGTTTGCATGGTTTCAATCCGTAGATTTTTTAGCGGGTGTTTAGTTGATAGTTTTTACTTTTTACAGACCTTAGGTGTGGATTGTGATTTTTAATTGTTAATATTAAAAAGAAAATTTATCAAAGTTGAATCTAATTACGAAAATTTTGGGACTTAGCGATAAAGACCTCCCTTTTAATGGGAACCCTAATTATTCCCATGATTTTGCAAATGTCGGTCCTCCTTGTATGGCTACATTGTCACTTCTCGGGTTCACGATAGGTTTACCTATATGGATGTTCTTAACTTATTTAATTCCAAATACACAAATTATACTATCTCAACTGAGTTTTTCACCTCAACCGAGTTCACCATCTCAACATCACCAACCTATTGTTGACACTTTAACTTCTTCCCCCAACATGCCCTCCTCCCTTTCTTCTTCTTATCTTGGTAAAAGCCTTGATGCTAGTAATTAGGTTACTAAGAAGAAGAAGAAGAAGCAAGATAAGAAAGAAGTCAACCAACCAACCATGGTTGTAAGTATTGGTAATGTTGAGTAAACTTCCACAATGCATTGTAAGCCCAAATACCCTTGCAAAATTTGTAAGGGTGACCACTTCCTTATCAATTGTCTTAGTATTCCTAAGGTCTTGGAAAAAAGGTCCAAAATATCTTATAAACTTATTGTTGATCCATCAACCATTGATTCTTGTATTTCAAGGAAAATGATTAAAGGTAGGTTTCCTCATAGGTTATGCAAAGGAACTCATTATAATCACCTTTTCCTCACATGGATGAAGCCTCAAAATTGTTGCAAAATTTTATTGTTTCACAGCAAGAACTTCCAACTAATTTACTGTAATATTTCTCCCCACCTACCATAAGTTAAATAAATGGTTGATCTAAATCCATGTGCATTCAATCCCACTCTTCCATTGGATACTGAAACATGTGTCACTCAAGTTGATGGACCATTTGTTGATCAAGTGATCGAATCGATTCCATCTTTGGTCGATCCCTCTCTTCCTTTAGAGAGTGAACTTCATACCGCTCAGATTCTTCATGTTACCTCAAATTCTTTTACACATGGGGCATTTCATTTGTTTCTTTTGAACCCCATCCATGTAATGAGGCTATTTATTTTGATTGGAATAGACTAAAGGAACCTCATCTTCCTTCTTCCACCCCTTTCCAAATCATTGTGAAGGCTTATGGTAAGAATGTGCATCACACAAATGTAGATGAAGGTGTTTATGTTACTATTTTATCCTCAATAGCTTGGCAAGCTTTGGGTTCCCCTCATCGTGTGCCTGTTACTTAGAATCTATTAGCTTTTAACAAAACCATTAGTGAACATTTAGAGATCCTTCCTAAATTACCTATTACCTTGGAAGGTAAACTTGTCTGTATTGATCTTATGGTAGTTCAAGGTCCCTTGGATTTCAATTTTCTCCTTGGGCAAGACTATGTCTATGCCATGAAAGTTATTGTATTGACACTCTTTCGTGTGACTTCCTTTCCTCACAATGGAAACATTGTGACGATTTATCAACTTTCTTACATTGACCTTATTTCGACTACCAGTCATATGACACCTTGTTGTAGCGGCTACAACGACCCTCCAAAATTTCGGCCCACATGCAAATTTCAGAGCCTACAATGGATCCTGTGATCGATCGTTCCTTGGTAAGTTATTGGTAAGCTGATAATCTCAAGCCCCCTCCTTGATCTTAAAAGTTATTCATGTTCTCATCTTTGTGTAGAATGTGTCATATTTGGGCATCAGGATTACCATTTGTCATGTAAAGGGAATTTTGTTCTCCTTCAAGAGGAAATATTTGTGCAGATGAGTTGTTCTCATTACATAAACATGTTTCACACTCACTTCATGCACTATTGTCACAAAGGTTGTTGCATCAAGCATAGTATGTTTTATATGTTCTGGATGATCTATGTTGTATCACTAAGTGTTCAAGTGTGTGATCATAGTCAATTCCTATCACTGTTTACATTAGTTTCACCGATCCCACATTTAGCCAATTTCCTGAGCAACTTAGCCTCATCCAACTTTCAAGAACTGCACACTTAGCTTCTGTAACCCTCAAGATTTTTCCCTTGCCTGTTGGAACTATGTAATGCGCAGAGACCCCAACCTCCCTTGGCATCCAAAACTGCACAATGTTGTCCCTCAACTACCTAGTCTGTTTTGCTACTTGAAACTACACATAGGTGTCCTCCTAGGACCCCATCCTGCAACAGTGCCTTGCATTTAGAAACTACGCAGAAGTGTCCTCCTAGGACCTCATCGCGGCAGCAGTCACTGCCCACTGAACTTCGAAGATCTATCTCTCAGTAACCACAAGGAAATATGGCATGCTAGATTACTCTCAAGGAGTTGAGGAGAAAGACCAAGGAACTGAGTTATGATAAGAGATCGATACCACATGCAAACTCTGTCAGATGCATAACCATCTAGAGGGTAAGTATGGTAAGTAAATTACATATTTTTGAAGTACATCTCTTAGTGTCACTTGAAGTACTGTTGATCATCGTCATATCATTCTGTCTTCAATGACATGCATGATTGCAAACACTAAAACTCATTCTATGTGTTTCCTCTACATGTCTTGCTCCCTTTCACTTGTTGGACCAACTGTCATCTTTGGCATATTGATCATTGTTCCATGCTTGCAATCTTGTTCTAGTGATGTAAGGTTTGTATTTGTGTGTTTGGGTTGTCTTAGCTATGTGAACACCCATCATACTCACACACAATGTTGTAAGCATTGTCGCGCAAGTGTCGTCACGGTCGTTCGAAGGTCTATCCCAAGTGTCACACTTGTTGCTTTCACAATTAGACATTCCCATAGAGGATCATGCTTTGCTATCTTGTCCTGATGGTTAGTGTCATCATGTTTTCAAGGTATGCTAAGTCTGTGATTACAATATGGAGTCATCACAAGTTCATTTGCCTCTTAAATTTGGCCATTTTCCTAAAAATCTCTCGACGAAACAACTTCACTTCCACAGACCCTGACTGAGTTACCCTGTGTAGTCTCAGCCCTCAGTGGTGATGCTCTACTATCTTGAACTGCAAAGTGCTTGAGTTTGTCCCCCAGTCCAATGAAACTACACAATCCTAGAAGTGAGCAGCTTGTATGCCTCCCAAAATTGTTCATAAATTTCCTCCACAACCTAATTGAACTGTGCATTTCTTAAGCATAGTCATCAAGCCTCACTCTAGACTATTAGAAACCTACACTGCACTGAGACTCGGGGTTGCACTTCTCTCCAAAACTATGTAGAAATGCCCAGTTGATTCTCTTGTTTTCTGCCTCGCACTACCTTTAGAAACTGCGTAGAAATGATCAGCAAGGCCTCTGCATCCTTGCTCTACATTGTCTCCAAAAATTGTGCAGTCTTGTCCGGCAGGTCCTCTACTGGCTTGCACTGCAGTGCCTAAGGAAACTGCATAGAATTTTCAGTTGGTCTCCATATGGATTGTCTTGTCTTCCTCTTGAAACCAATGCAACATTCCCCCTACACTTTTCCTTGTCTTCCTCCCATGAACTGTGCAAAACTGACTAGGAGTCCCTCTGTAGGCCTGTTATGTCTTCCCTTCAAAAGTTGTCCATAACTAACCATCATTCCCTCTATAGCCTTGCTCTGTCCTCCTACTGGAAACTACACAGAACTTCCCGGCAACCCTACTTTATCTTCCCTATGGAAACTATGCAGAACTACCCTATAGTCCCTCTACAGCCCCACTTTGTCCTCCCTCTGGAAATTGCTCAGAAGTTGTCCCTCTCAAGGTCTCATCTTGCAACTGACACTAGTAATTGTCATTGCCTGATTCTGCATCCAAGTGGTCACTACACAGTTTTTCCCAACAATGTAGATTGAGCTCCAAAATTCCTCATCCCGACTTGAACTATGCTCTACGCAGTTTCAGTGTCCTATCCTCCCTCCTGGTCACCTAAACCTGAACACGGAAAGCGATGCATTATGCTAGACTAGGATATTTTTGGATTTGATGTCATCCTGTCATGAGTGAATTGCAGGAACAAGTACATTGATGGAACATGGTGAGACGATGAACAAGAGGAAAAAGGAGCGCATGCTAGAAGACTTGCTTGCAGCTAGACGGATGTACAAAGCACATCAACCAGCAAGCGAAAGGAGTACATGCATGGAACCATCTTTCAATACCAAGACCATTGGAGGCCCCACAACGTCAAGCTATGCATAGGTGAAGAGGACGCATGTCCAAGAACAAATCTATCACTCAGCAGTGCAACAACTTGACATGGACACCACAGTCAACCAGTACATGTCAACAGTGTCATATCGAGTTGTGTCATGAGTTGTCTCAGCCACATCATTACTATGGTCCATACTCGTTGTAATAAAATGTAATGTAAAGTGAAATTCCAAGTGTCATTAGTGGAATGTAAACAATCATTATCTAATGTAAAGAGTTATATGTAATGAAGTTGAATAGTCATGAGGGTAGTCCAAGAGTCACAAAGGAGAATGTCAAGGGTTACCCCACCCTTTGCTATATATAGAACCTCATAACTCATAGAACAAGATTTTGGGAGCCTAGGTTTTTCTAGGCATTACTTAGAGAGGGCTTTAAGAGTATTTTGACGAGCCTTGGCTTCTCCACAGTGCAGAGAAAGCACATCTCTTTGGATGAGCAGGCAGTGTTGACTGTAACGTTTCACTATTGGGACTAGTGGTTATCATGGTTGTATGTGTGGATGAAACTTTTGCTTTATATAATATAACAAAGTTAACATGTCTTCATGCATATGTTGTTATTGTAGTTCGACTATTCTGGTTACTTTAGCAATTTATGTTGTTTGACTTACAGATTTGTGTATGAACTATTTTGTATATGATTGTATGAATCTTGTTGAAGTCATGTTGTTGGTTTAACCCGTCACTTTGGATTGTTGACTATTCTAATTTCTAGCCTGTGATGTCATTCAACTTGTGTGTTCCTTTCAAGTTGTGTATTATTACAAGCTTCTAAGGGACACACTTTCTTTTCCCCCTCCGTGTATTAGAACCCCCATGCATCTCACTTGACTTGCTGCAAGGTCACATAATTTCCTCCGACAAAGATATCACACTTACCTCTATGCATTATCACAGTCAAGGCATATCTTTACTACCTACTGTTGGGACTCCTACTCCAAAAGGTATGAGTTCAAGTTGGGACTTTTTAGATAGGATATCCCCTGAAATGTTGGCAAGTCTAGCACCGTCAACATTTCTGGCACTAGAAGGAGGGCCAGATGACAAGTTGAGTCCTCAAAGTTAGTTTTGAATCTTTGCACATCTTTCATGACTTATGCTACATTTTATCCTCCGACATGTCTTTCTTATGGAAATTATTTTGAAGTATCGAAGGATCTCTTGAATGACTTTTCACATAACACATACGAGGGTGAAGGTGGAGCAGCTTGGCTTAGACACAGAGTTGCCTTCGTAGCTTTCTATGTAAGGGATGAAATCCATGAAGATTACATTCCCTGCTCAATGTTCGCATTCACGCTTCGAGGGCATCCACTGCAATGGTGTGTCACATTGCCCGCAACATAAATTCACTCTCTTAATCAGTTGGTTGGAGAGTTGGATCATGCTTTCCATCATTATTATCATAAATCACTCAATAAATAAAAAAATGGAATTACGGAAAGCACCTGATGAATTTATTGAGAAATTTCACAAACGCTTTCATAATCTCGCATTTTGAATTCCTGAAGATGAAATTGATTGGAAATTTCTCAATGAAGGATTTCGGTATCTTCTTCGAATATCTAAGAATCCACATATATTAGAATCTTTCTAACCCCTCTTAGCATACCTCGGTGTTATAGCTTCCAAATGTGAGACGAACAAGGTTGCTGTCACAAGTAACTGTTCGTCCTCTTCTCATCAAGCAACTCTAGCTCCACAGTGCGAGGTGGGAGAAGGTGCGCGCACATCTATTGTACTGTCACATCCTCCCACCCCACCTTCTCTAGATATCTACGTAAATTTGGTTTGCAAGCCCATTGGTTTTCATGTTGTCTTATCTTCTCAACCTCCATCTTCTAGTTCCATTGATCCTCCAAATTGTACTGTGTTGTTTTCTCACATTTCGGACACCACATCTTGTGTTCACAAGGATCAAGTTGTCGACGAAGTTGATGTTGTGCATCCAACCTGCACTATCATTCATGGTGGGTGTGTGTGGGAATCTGAAGAATAAATTGCAATGAAGGATGAATTCCTTCCATCCGCACCTCATCTGCTCTATCTTGACATCTTGTGTGATTCTAGAACCCTTGATTTTCCTTATGAAAACAAATCTCCTATTGTTTCCACTTCTGATCATTCACAGGACACACCGAATGTCAGTCTTTCATTGTATTACAAGGAGGACTCATCTTTCTCTGAAAATCCATTCAATATGTCATTTGTCATTTCCAAAAATGCAGAGGGTGAGCATTCTTGTTTCTCATCAACCCCTCTACATGATTCATAAGATCATGAGGATGCCAATGAACATCTCAAATTTTCTGAAAGTGGTTGTCATGATCTCTTGACTCCTTCATTCAATCATGATGATGATTCACTCATTGTTGGTCTTTGTAAACCACTGGTCTTTGATGATCTACCTATTGATGAAGTGGAAACCCCTCAAGTTGTCGACGCACTTCAACCCACGTTGATGGTTATGTCAGGCCCTCACTGTCCTAAGGTCAGTTCCACTCCTAATCATAAATATGTTGAAACACCCCAGGCTCCTCATCACTCTCTTGTTTGCATTGAAGATCAATCTAGTTCACAGATTTCACTCCCTCCACCAGAATCATGTGATCCCATCGCTCATGCATTGGAGGAGTCTTACATAATGATCACTCTTGCAAAATGTAAGTTGTCTTTCTTTTTCATTTTTTCTCATTTGTCATGGTTAAAAGAGTGTACATGCTCATTGTCTGTGCATAGGGTGTTGCATCACCATGGTACGTCCGCAGGATGTTTTTCTTGTGCATTTACTCTTTTATTTTCTGTGGACGCTTTTAAACTTCGTGCATGTTGGTATTCACTACCTTATCTTTTTTTTTTGTTGGTTTACATGCTTATATTTCTTGTCTACCATGCCTTCACCAACATGGGTCAACCAATGCATTGGTGGCTGCATTGGAAATATCACTTTATGTGAGGAGGCCATGCATTGTTTAACGTAGGAGTAGGAGTAGTGTTTGTTTTCTTTCTTTGCTTTGCTTTCTTCCTTTCTTTTTCTTGCATGTTTTGATTTGCGTGCTTGTTTTTATTTCACTTTACTTTTTCCCCTTTCTTTCTTATTTGTTTGCATGTTTGCACCTGTAGGTTAGCTTTACACGAAACTGTGTTTGGATCTTGAGACAAGTCGATAAAATATAATAGGACTTGTACAACTATAAACTTTTGGTTATCTTTCTATTCCCTCTCTTTATGAATAGCTTGTCGTCTTCAGTAAATCATACCCTAACGGAAAATACATTCTGTTCAGAGTGAGTCTTGGTGAAAACACAATGCTTGCACTTTTAACTAGCACTGCCTACTCTAATAAGTTTTTTGGGTTAACCCTTGTCAGCTCAAACAAGTAGATTAAGGTGAGGGGGGAAACTTTAACAAGTATGTCAAAGGTATATATAACATACTTCTCTGAAGGGACAACCTATTCTTCTCTCAATAAGACGGGATCCCTCTTCTACCTCTAAAATAAATAAGTGCATATGCACAGTTCTTTGAAGAGTAAAAAGAAAACTGAGAAAGAAAAATAAATAAGGCAAAAGAAGAGAAAGGCTTCCTAAGTAGAGAGGGGATGCAAGTAACTCCATCGGGGTACTAACCAAGCTCGCTAACAGCAGAGTGATGCTTGTGTTCCTGTGGGACTCTGTCAAGGTACTGTCCAAGCCTGCTAGCAACGAAGCAACACCAAAGATGAAACTAAAACTTTGACAATCATATTACTTGTGCATCAATAGACCCCTCATCCCCAACTGAAACAACCCAATTGACTTGGCTTGGTATGTATGCTGACCGATCAAGGGAATGGTAGGGACTACATATTTCACTCAAGCTAGTGAGGAAGCCATGACAATCAAAGAATCGAACAATACTTCTAGAAGAGTTAGACTCACTTTCATGAGACAAGGTCCATACAGAGAGTTGGAGTTCTACCAGTGTGTCGCCAATGTTGTAGTGGCTACAACCACCCTCCAAAATTTTGGCTTGCATGCACATTTCGGAGCCTACCATGGATCCTTTGATGAATCGTTCCTTGGTCACTTATTGGTAAGTTGATAATCTCAATCCCCCTCCTTGATCTTAAGAGTTGTTCATGTTCTCATCTTTATTCAGCATGTGTCATCTTTGGGCATCGGGATTACCATGTGTCATGTAAAGGGAATTTTTTTCTGCTTCAAGAGGAAATCATTGTGTGTATGAGTTGTTCTCATTACACAGGCATGTTTCACACTCACTTCATGCACTCTTGTCACAAAGGTTGCTGCATCAAGCAGAGTATGTTTTATATGTTCTTGATGGTCTATATTGTATCACTAAGTGATCATTGTCAAGTCCTATCATTGTTTACATCAGTTTCACTGATCCCACATTTAGGCAGTTTCCTGAGAAACTTAGCCTCATCCAGCTTTCTAAAACCACACACTTCACCTCTCCAACCCTCAAGATTTTTCCCTTGCCTACTAGAACTGTGTAATTTGCAGAGACCCCAACCTCCCTTAGCATCCCAAGCAATGGAGTGTTCTCACTCAACTGCCCAATCTGTCTTGCAACCTGAAACTATGTAGAGGTGTCCTCCCAGGACCCCATCCCACAATAGTGCCTTGCATTCAGAAATTGCACAGTGTTGTCCCTCATCTGCCCATCTGCCTTGCATTCAAAAACTATGCAAAAGTGTCCTCCCAAGATTTCATCCTGGAAGCAATCACTACCCGCTGAAACTGCGCAAATCTATCTCATAGTGACCACAAGGAAAGATGACATGCTAGATGACTCTGAACGAGTTTAGGAGAAAAACCAAGGAATCGAATTATGATAAGAGATCGGTACTGCATGCAAACTTCGTCAAATGTATAACTATCTGGAGGGTAAGTATGGTAAGTAAAGTACATCTTTTTTGAATTACATCTCTTAGTGTAGCTTGAAGTATGTTTGATCATCGTCATATCATTCTATCTTCAATGACATGCATGTTTGCAAACACTGAAATTCATTCTGTGTGTTTCCTCTACATGTCTTGCTCCCTTTCACTTGTTAGACCATCTGTCGTCTTTGGCATATTGATCATTGTGCCATGCCTGCTATCTTCTTCAGGTGATGTTGAAGGTTTGCCTTTGTGTTTTTAGGTTTTCTTAGCTATGTGAACACCCATCACACTCACACACAATGTTGTAAGCATTGTCGCACAAGTTTCATCACGTCGTCTAAAGGTCTATCCCATGTTTCGCACTTGTCTCTTTCACCATTAGACAATCCCACAGAGGGTCACGCTTTTCTATTTGTCCCATTGGTTAGTATCATCATGTTGTCAAAGTATGTTAAGTGTGTGATTACAATGTCGAGTCATCACAAGTTCACTTACCTCTCACATTTAGCCATTTTCCTTAAAACCTCTCGACGGAACAAATTCAATTACCTGGACCCCGACTGAGTTGCCCTGTTAGCCTCCTGCTGCAGAAGGTTACTCATATTTCATGATTGACATTTTTACATGTCAAATATTTCATCCTCGGCATGCTGCAATGTTCCATATTTGATACAGAGGCCAATGAAGTTTGCCAGAAGGAATTGCCAGTTCAAGCACCACTGTTGCGTTCCAATTTTGATGTACTATTCCATTTTTTGAACAATTTTCAGTTAAAGGGAGGTCCAAACAGTTTAATCTTGATCTCCCTAGGTTTCAATTTCCTGTTTTAGAATATAGAGAATGAATATCTATCCAAATAGCTTAATCTTGGCAGATCCTTAGACAGGTAGAGAATCAAAGGAGCCCAACTGCTTAATCTGGGCCCTTGGAAGAAATAAGTTCAGATGTAGATAGGAAGACAAAGAAAGAAAAAAGTTGAAAAAGCTGCGTCAGCAAACCCAAATGCACCCAAACCAAGAAGAAGAAAAAATGCTAGGAAAGTAGGCTGGGTAGGTAGTTTTGAGGTTGCAGAATGCTGATGTGTGACCAATTCCACATTATCAGTGTTATATTTATCCAGATCAAAGTTATTAGGCAGTTTCATTTGAAGGATTTCAAGCGAGGCATGATTAATTTCCCCCTTCTTCCTTATTCCCCAAGACACTCACTAATCTCCCCAAAGAGATCAAGATCCACTTGAAGCCTCTTAGTTTCATCATTTTCCATATCATTCATCTTGGTGAAGATCTGCTTTACTCAAGGAATATTCATACTCCCTTTATGGATCATTGTTTCCCTTAATAGCCTAAGATTCACCCACTTAGCGCTTTCTCATCATAGTCATATTAACTACTAACTTACTATATAGCTCCCTATGTATCTCCCCATCCCCTACTAAAACTATGTTAATAGCTCCCCTACATACTTATCCCCTCCCCTTGGTTGAAAAATAACCATAAGTATTCCTTGGGAATTGCTAATTTTGCCTCAAACATAGCAAGAACCCTCATTTTGCCCCTTTAAAACCATCTTCCAATGCAATGGACTCCTTCCTAAGCATAAAATTCCTCTTTTTAGGTTATCGGACCTCGTCCGAGGCCTCAAATGCTCTACAAAAGCATACATACCCTTCCTCCGATCGCAATAACCCTTGCCGACTGTCGTAACATTCTTTAGATCCCTTTGGATCCCCCTCCGACGCGATTATCGCAGTCGGAGGTCGCAAAGGTAAGGTGGCTCGTTGTTGTTTCTCCCTGATGGATGTCCCGCCGATGCCATTTCGGCAATTGTGGAGCGCTTGGAAGGTATGCTTTTTGAACAGCAATCTAGTGGTTTTCCAATAATATTTCTAACCTTTTCTGCATTATGAGCCTAAAGAATATAAGGGTTTTGATAAATTGTGTGAAAATGGACAAACGAAGCTCAATCATTAATAATTGATGTTTTCTATGCAGAAAGACGTGGAAACAGGGGATCATCGAGTAAAAACAAGAAGCGAAAGGAAAGCAACTGCTGTCCCGTTGACAGGGAACCGGATGCGGACAAGATCAAGTAAAATTAGAGCCGAATAATCCAGGAAAAGAACGCAGGACACTGAGACGGAGAACGCAAGAAAGGAAAGAGAAGAACTGAATGATTAGCGAATCCCTCAGGATCTCTGATCCTGAGGGATCACTGCTTTAGCTTATCTTTTGTATCTAGTTATCTCCGTCATTTCTGTTATATAAAGATACCACGCCATCGAGCGTAAAGAACAATGATTGTAATTACACGCTTCAGAACAGCTTTGAGCATTAAGTTTTGCTAAGACCTAATTTTGTGTACCTTTGTTAATGCAATCAATATAAAGGACTTGGTGTTCACTTCGTTTCTGCATCTGAAGTAAATTTAAGCAGTGTACCATTGGTAGCCAAGGGCCCAGCTCCGACGGTCACTTGCTGTTGTATCATACGGTGATTGGTGTGGTTTGCTTATTTCTTTTGTTTCAGTAATCTGATATATCTTTTATATGATAGACTATGCTTCTTAGTTAATATTCGAATCTGAATAAGTTCTTTAACTCACGTCTCTGTGTTACATAAAGTGAATCTATTCGAATTGCATCCATTTCTATAACAAGGTATTAATATGAATGGTATCATCATTGGATTCATATAAGATAAGTATTTGCGAGGCTTGAAGACAATATCTCTTTGTTCAGAAACATAGTCACATCATACATTACTCTCGGACTACTGTAATAGTTTAGAACGGGGTGTACATCCATTTGAGTTTTCTATTCCATTTTATATGATTGACGTTTCCTGTTTATGATAGTTTGCTGTTCCATTTACTTATTGCTGTTCCATTTGATAATTGTTGTTCCATTTACTTATTGTTGTTCCATTTGATTACTGTTGTTCCATTTTATAACTGTTGTTCCATTTATTTTCGCTTATCTGCCTTTATTGCTTTCGCGTGATAGCAGGCCTAAGGCTGTCGTGAGCCCAGCAAGACGCTGCCTGACTCCCAGACCTATAATTCCATGCTTTGTTTTCTTTCTTTATCAGTTTCTAAAGGGAAGGGTTATTGTTTCCGTACCCTTGACTGATCAACTGCTTTGTGTGATTTCATCTTTTGAGTTGGTTTAGTTACAGCTTAGTGTTTATTTCCTTTCAAATCATTAGAACGCTATACTACCGAGCATTACTTGGGCAAAACAGCCTCGGATTGAGTTACTCCTTGAAAGAACAAAACGATCCCGGATTGACTTAATAATGTGGAATAATTGGTGGTGTGAGAGACCCTAGTTATCGCTCTACATTTTGGCGCCGTTGCCGGGGAAGGGGTAATAGCCATTTGTCCTTTATAGAGTAGTGCGCAAATCTGCTAGGAGGGAGTTGGATTTTAAAAACGGAAGGTAAGAACCTGCGTACGGAGCATGTAAAAGCCCTGCTCCACCGTCCGCCCTCTCAGTAGAATTGCTGGTTGATAGGATTTAGTAGTTTTCCTAGAGTGTATGACTAAGCAGAAAAAGATAGAAAAGAATATCAAACTTCCAGTTAAAGCCAAAGGACCGGTGACCCTTGGTAGGACAACCTTTATAGATGAAATCTACAAGAAAACTGAATCTCAGCTGTCAGTAGGCTTT
This sequence comes from Pinus taeda, assembly GCA_000404065.3. NCBI lineage: Eukaryota > Viridiplantae > Streptophyta > Pinopsida > Pinales > Pinaceae > Pinus > Pinus taeda. The sequence continues at coordinate 71,844 of APFE031472312.1, forward strand.
AGAAGGGATAATTCTAAGCAGCCTACCAGTTCCCTTCAGGCTACAGCATCACCATCTAGAGCCTTTGCTGAGGTCCACAGCCAGACTAATGAACAGGACTATCAAGAAATTGAAAATTCTGTGACAGACGGCTGCAGGAAGGGAACTTAAGTAACCTTTGTGAAGGAGAAGGGGAAACAGGGGAAATAGAGGAACCAAGGTCTCCTTCTAGGATAATCCAATTGTTAAACAGTCCAGATAAGCAGAGCGCAGCTAGAATCAATATTGAAGGCACCCCATTCCTTCAAATAGAGATTCCAGCTGTAGAAATTCCAGATAAGGAAAGCGTCATTAAACCAACCCCTACCAAGTCCGTCCCTTCCCAACCTAGGAACACCCTCCTAGAAATCCCGGAAGGATATTGGCACGTATTTGATCCCATGGCGCAGAATCAACCAAATACCCAAACCTCTACCTTACAATTTCCTATAGTAGACTTTACTGTGAATGCACTAATGAAGGCAATTCTGCTTCAACACATCCCAACGTTTCATGGACTCACATCAGAAGACCCTGATGCATTCTTATTCGAGTATGATGTGTTATGCAGGGGGTACGATTACACCACTGACCCCCAAAAACTCAAGCTGTTCCCCTCTACTTTGAAGGGGGCAGCTCTGAGATGGTTTATGGGTTTAGGTGGTGGAGTCATAAACAATTGGGAAGAGATGAAAGAAGCCTTTCTCAAGAAATATCAGGATTACTGTAGGTCAAGGGAACTGAAAGATGAGATTTTCCAGATGACGGCCAAACCAAATGAAACTTTAGAAGAATATGTGGAACGCTTCCAATACAATTTACAAAGATCCCCCTATGCATCATTACCTCTGCCTGACAATGTGTTGAAAACTGCATTAATCAGAGGCATGAAAGAACAGTGGATTGAGACATTAAATATCATGGGAAAAGGGGATATTTACCAAGAAAACTTTGCTGATATTATTAAGTTATGCATCAGGAGTTCAAGGGGTAGCACAAGAATAAAACCAACAGAATATGACTGGTTTATTAGAGATAATAAAATTTCAACAGATGGGGTAACACGTGTAGAGCTTGGGAATTTATTAGAAAATTTTAAAACTGATATTTTAGGGACATTAACTACACAGCTTGATATTGTGCAGGCCAGACAAAAGCAGATGGAGGCAGAACAAAATCTAGCAATTTTTTGCCCTCGATGCAGAAAAAAACACAGCCACAAGGAATGTCCACTAGATTCAGTCCAAGCATGTGTTATTTGCACAAAGGATCATCCTACTGAAAGTTGCCCCTCACTCCCCGGACTGAAGGCAATATACAAAGAAGCAGAAGAGGAACCAGAGCCTGCATACTTTGTTAACCAGCGTCTCCAATGGCAGCCTAAGCAACCAGGTATGTTTTCGGATCCAACCTCTTCCTTTCAACCTCCACAGTATAATACTCAGCAATATGGTATATGGCAAAATCAATCTGCACCCCCATTTTCAAATTGGCCATCACAACCATTTCCCTCTTCAAACCCATGGATGAATCAAGAAAACCAATTCGGTTGGCCAAATTTTCCTTATGCCCCACCATACTGGCAAAATAACTCATATCCCCCGCAGTGGATTCCCCCTACTTCACAAGGTTCACCCTGGCAGACCAATTGGCCAAGATCGACATATCAATCAACAGGAACTATCCCACTCCCTCAACCAACTCTGCCAGCTTTACAACAAAATCCCCAGTCTAATCTGAGACCGCAACTCCCAGCCCAACCCAATCCCAATCCTAATAATAGGCCAGTCCAATCCATCCAAATTATAGACACATTAGAAATTGGACCTGACCTAAGGGAGTGCAATGATCTTCAACTAAGATCTGGACGAATAATAGAAACAGAGGGAGACAAAACAATTTGCATTGAAGATCAGTTACCAATAGAACAACCCCCACAACAGAAGGATGAAAACAAAGAGCAAAACAATAAACAAGCAAGTACATCCTCTCCTCCTTTCCCAGAACGATTAGTCATATCTCGACCTATACGATCTCCAGACTTTGACATTTTGGGAGAGTTACAAAATCTGTATATAAAGATTCCATTCCTCCAAG
>APFE031472313.1:0-10189 GCA_000404065.3 Pinus taeda
GAGTTTATCAGCCTGATGCCTTGGATCGGACCGCATATTACTAAACGGACCAACCATGGTGGCGCATTATAGATGATAAAATGCGCGACGCAGCCAGTAACAATAAAAGGTGGGTATTTTCCAGGAAAAGTGATGGATGATCGGATGAAACCCTATACAAGTGGTGCGACCACCTGACTAGCGGGGGGAAGTATAGTCTTAGCGCTCCAGGCAGTTGAAAGGAGGCGCTGGACTATAAATTACTCCGTCTGGGAGCTGCGCAATGTTGGAGTTGCGCGCATGAGCAAAGTGTCACAAGGTCCGCGACTGCACAAGTGGGGCTGCGCTGTCGCGCGGGTTGGCTGGAAAGTGACCGTTGGAGTCACTATTCACGATGTGATGCTTGACTTGAGACCAAATGGAGCGGGCGATAGACATTTAAGACGCGCTTTATGGGCAAGATTTGGGAAAATATGCCGCCAAGGGAGCATTAATGAACTGGATTTGGGGGGAACGGTCGAATTCAAATTCAAAAGACGTTATAAATTACAAAGGGCTGCCCAACAAACAACACTTGGTCATTTGCAAATTGAGCTATTGTATGCCCCGTGTATTCTGAGCCGAGATCTGTTTGCCCTGTGTCGAGCTTTGGTTGAGCCCCTGATTGAGCGATTGATAGATTTTTGGACTAGCAAGATGGCAACATTTGAGGAAGTTAGGGAAATTGCAGAGATGACTGCCGGAGAGGCTGCGCAGGCTGGAAGATGCCCCCGAAGGCGGCAAGATTGTGGCAAAAATCCCTAAATCACAGCGTACGGCGAGGCCAAAAAAGCACAAACAGTTGATGATTCCAGTGCGTGTGTCCCTGCAAAACTTGCTGCGCACTAGATTAACGATGGAGGAGAAAGGGAAAGCAATTAAATTAGAAATCGACGAGGAGGAAGACTTGGAGGATCTCATAATTGAAGAAGACGAGGACGAGGGCATGGAAGTAGAAATTGAGGCTGTGCACCCTCCAACCAAGCTGCCTGCGTATATCCCTCGGTGGAAGGGGAAGGAAAAAGTACCCAAGGACCTCGACGAGAGCAAGAGCTCTCTCTAGACTCCACTCCTCCCGGACGACATCACCTTTGAGGGCATGCACTTGGGGAGCGTGCCAAATTTGAAGTTTGAAGATTGGGATGTCGCTAACGACGAGAAGTTCCCTCATCTATAGACCACGCAGCTCATGAAGCCCAAGCAGAACACCGCAATGGGGGTTATCGAATTGGAGCTGTGAAAGTGGTTATGCGGAGTGGAAAAGGCAGGGTTGCGATCGTACAATCCATATGGTGCTGTAGACTGGTCAAAACATAGTCGTTCCAACAAGGAGAGCCGTGTTGCAGGGGAATGTAGTAGTCAACCATAGATTGACAGAAGTCTCAGAGGTGCTGCCGTTAAGAGTGCAAAGTTTATAAAAGTGTGATACAAGGGTGGAGAGTTGCATAAGCATGGTGCCAGATTGCAATACAACGAGCAGTGATGGGTGGTCACCTCTTAGAGGGAGATCATACCAGTTGGCGGGCAGGAGCAATAGTGATAACAATGCAGGAAGTCCATAGAGTAGTTGTACTCATATAGTTTGTATGAGAGCCACATATCAACCTAGTGTACAAAGGTTGGAGAGTGCATCTAATTTCACCCTTGGGAAGGTGAAGGTTTCATTGATTATCCTGGTGAATGTCATATGGGAGTTTGCTAACACCAAACTCACCCTACCGACATATGCTGCAAAAGTGGTCACCTATAACCAAAAGGGTGTGAAATCTAGGAGAATTATCTTGGATGTGGTGAAGGATCATGTGATTCCTCACCCCTATTTGATAAGAAGACAAGGGAGATGTGGGAGGCTCTGATGAAGCTTTATTAGAGTTATAACACAAACGGAAAAATGGTGCTGAGAGAGAAACTCAAGAACACCAAGATGACCAGATTAGATACAGTGACCAATTATCTGACCAAGATCACATAGGTATGTGATGAGTTGGCAACAATTGGTGTGGTCGTGATACAGGATGAAATGGTAAGGATGACCTTGAATGACCTTGAATGGCCTCACTAATGGAATCCTTTCATGAAAGGCATCTTTGCACAAGAGCATCATCTTTGACCTCAATGTTCTTAGGACATTGTGTTCTGATTGTGCAGATTAATGCAATGCTCATGTTATGGTTGTAACTGTCCGTGCTCTGAATGTTTGGCTCCCCTGGTTATCAGTTGTTGTCCTCATGCAAATTTACTCCATATTTATTAAGTCACCTGTCATAGTATTATAGTTCACTGGTCGATAAAAATGCTGTTATGATGGCGCTCCCAAGAATGATTGAACTGTCTTTCAACTTATTCCTTACAGTTCAGTCTTTCCACTACTTCTAAACATGGATATTTTCAATTTTGAGGGTTTATATGTTCCTTCGTTGTGAAGGAAAATGTGTTTTTTTAATGCTCCAGATATAATTAACAAACGGGGTTTATGTTGTGTAGGTCAGGCATTGTGCTATTGAACAAAATCCATCATGTGGGCATAGTATACCCAAAATCTATGACCATTCCTATCATATAACGTGGATTGCAAAAAAGTAGAGCTATTGTTTTCCTCGTTATACTTATACAATGGAGATTGGGATCTATTTTTAAGTGGAGATTAAGGCATGAAATGCAAGTTGCAAGTGGAGCAGACAAGAGGTAAGTGAACCGCTGAGTGCATGTGTTACCTGTTTAGTGCTCTTAGGACATTGTGTTCTCATTGTGCAGATTCATGCAAAGCTCATGTCATGGTTGTAACTGTCTGTGCTCTGAATGGTTGGCTCCCTTGCTTGTCAGTTGTTGTCCTCATGAAAATTTACTCCATACTTATTAAGTCATCTATCATAGTGTTATAGTTCATTGGTCAATAAAAATGCTATTATGATGGCCCTCCCAAGAATGATTGGACTGTCTTTCAATTTAGCCCTCCCAAGAATGATTGGACTGCCTTTCAATTTATTCCTTACAGTCCTGTCTTTCCACTACTTGTAAACTAGACAATTTATTCCTTACAGTCCTGTCTTTCCACTACTTGTAAACATAGATATTTTCAATTTTGAGGGTTTATATGTCTTTCAACTTATTTCTTGCAGTGCAGTCTTTCCACTACTTGTAAACATGGATATTTTCAATTTTGAGGGTTGATATGTTCCTTCATATTGAATATTCAATTTGAATATTCAATTTGAGGGTTTATATGTTCCTTCATTGTGAAGGAAAATGTGTTTTTTAATGCTCCAGATATTATTAACAAACGGGATTTATGTTGTGCAAGTCAAGCATTGTGCGCTATTGAACAAAATCCATCATGTGGGCATAGTATACCCAAAATCTATGACCATTTTGACGACTTATGATGAGACTTGGCGCAACAAACAGTCCATGCCCAATCATAGTATACCCAAAATCTATGACCTGTTTGACGACTTATGATGAGACTTGGCGCAACAAACAGTCCATGCCCAATGATATCAAAATCTTCTATTTCATGATATCAAAATATTCTTATCTATGACCAGTTTGACGACTTATGATGAGACTTGGCGCAACAAACAGTCCATGCCCAATGATATCAAAATCTTCTATTTCATGATATCAGAATATTCTATTCTTCTATTTCATGATATCAAAATCTTCTATTCATGAAAAAGAAAAAGGAGGGTTTCATATAAAGATGAAGCCACTCAAATTAGTCTTCCTGAGAAAAAGGTGAAAGCTATTGTTGAGAAACTGGCTAGGGATAGGTCACTGAAAGAACCACCAGTTTGTATCTTTTCAGGGCATAATCTGGGTATCTCTCATCTCAAGCAAGGAGGGTTTCATATAAAGATGGAAGCCACTCAGAAAAAGGTGAAAGCTATTGTTGAGAAACTGGCTAGGGATAGGTCACAGAAAGAACCACCAGTTTGTATCTTTTCAGGGCATAATCTGGGTATTTCTCATCTCAAGCGTTCTTGTGATAACATGCCATTGAAGATAATGGGTCCTAACATTTTTACTAGAAAGTGCATGGTGAAGATGTTTCGGAAGTGATAAAGGTTTCTATTCATCAATGTACTTCAAAAGAGCTTCAAGACAAAATGATATGAAGGAGCTGGAACAATGTTAAAGAGGACAAGCCTACAAGGATATGGAAGCAACAAAATGTGAAGTGAAACCTGTAGTGCATGTCAAACAAAACCTGCCAAAAGTGGCTGAGAATATTATGGGCGAATAATCTTCTGAAAATTGTCAAAGTAGCACAACAACAGAGAAGGGACAAGAGTTAGAAGACACTACAAAATTAGATTCAAAGTCATATCATTCTCCTAAAAACACGGAAACAGGAGAGAGAAGGGACAAGAGTTAGAAGACGCTACAGAATTAGATTCAAAGTCGTATCATTCTCCTAAAAGCACGGAAACAGGAGAGATATTTCAGGAAAATGATCTGAATTTGTGAGAAGAGGACTGGTCTAATTTGCCTATGTGGTGTAGCAGTAAAGGAGACGCAGAAGGTGACGTTACCTTTCACTCACTCTGGAAGTGAGACATCCTCATACTCGTCAACTTTGGAATTGTCAAATTTCTCCTGTAGGAGTGAAGCTAGCTCTTTTTCTCGGAGGGAGGATGACCCATCGTCTTGTTTCGGAAGTGATAAAGGTTTCTATTCATCAATGTACTTCAAAAGAGCTTCAAGACAAAATGATATGAAGGAGCTGGAACAATGTTAAAGAGGACAAGCCTACAAGGATATGGAAGCAACAAAATGTGAAGTGAAACCTGTAGTGCATGTCAAACAAAACCTGCCAAAAGTGGCTGAGAATATTATGGGCAAATAATCTTCTGAAAATTGTCAAAGTAGCACAACAACAGAGAAGGGACAAGAGTTAGAAGACACTACAGAATTAGATTCAAAGTCATATCATTCTCCTAAAAACACGGAAACAGGAGAGAGAAGGGACAAGAGTTAGAAGACGCTACAGAATTAGATTCAAAGTCGTATCATTCTCCTAAAAGCACGGAAACAGGAGAGATATTTCAGGAAAATGATCTGCATTTGTGAGAAGAGGACTGGTCTAATTTGCCTATGTGGTGTAGCAGTAAAGGAGACGCAGAAGGTGACGTTACCTTTCACTCACTCTGGAAGTGAGACATCCTCATACTCGTCAACTTTGGAATTGTCAAATTTCTCCTGTAGGAGTGAAGTGAGACATCCTCATACTCGTCAACTTTGGAATTGTCAAATTTCTCCTATAGGAGTGAAGCTAGCTCTTTTTCTAGGAGGGAGGATGACCCATCGTCTTCCATTTAATCTTCTCTGTGCTTCCATTTTCAGTTCCAACCATATGTGCAAGTCATCTTTTCCAGCCACGCATTTACAAAAACAGGCTATATCTACAGATATCTCAAGTCATGATGACAAAAGAAATATTTCCAGCACATCCTCAAACCAAGTCATACAACCAATCTCAACTTTATGAGTACTTAAATGTTCCAGAGGGAATGATGGTAATGACAGAATGCTCAGAAGTAGGCAAAATATCCCTTTTAAAATACAAAGAAATTTCACCCACAACTCGTACAAATCCTGAATCTTGCCATTTTCGAGGGATAGGTGTTACTGTTCAGAAAGACAATTCCATACTACCTAATGAGCTAGATGTTAGTCCAACTCTTTTACGCTCTACAGAAGAATGTCCTGTAGGTCTTGCTGCAAATGAAGTGTTATTAGCTAAAAATTCCACTCCAGAGATAAATTCAGATGTCGCACAAGATGGAAATGGTGCAGCCTCCCAGCTCATATTGAAAACAGAAGATGCGATGAACATAGGATCTCGTCTAACAGAGGCTTTTGAAGAGAATGGAAACATCCAAATTGATGATGGTTGTAATGATTTTTCTGTTACAAATATGGATAGTTCCTATATTGATGTGGGTGATCGTGCCTCCATAGTTGAGAACTTGAGAGTACTTATGTTCTTGATTTGCCTATACAAAGAGAAAGTTCAGATCTTTGTGTGTCAGTGGGTACCTGCCTATCACTTGTAGACATAGAGCATAATAAGTGTATTCATGAAACTTCAGCTGTGCCTTCCATGGATATTCGAAATACCATGTCTTCAAAGAGTCATCAATTCAAGCTTTAGAGTCATCAATTCAAGCTTCAGAGCATTATTTCAAATGATCAATGGCAACAGTTTTCTTCAACTGAGGAAACATTTCTTGAATCAAACTCAGCCTCATGGATTGATCCTCAATGTCGTAAAAGGCATGTTAATGTACCAGTTAAATCAGTGGCATCTATTGTCAAGCTGCAATATGAAAAATCAAACATAAAAGGAAGTTCAATGCATGCACCAGGAAATTATGTGAATAGAAAAACTAAGAGTCTCAGTTTGAATAGCTGCCCATATCATCTAAACTAGAGAATCTTCCTTTGCATATATGTTTGCAAAGTTTGTGGGAACATGAGAGTTAGCCCCTGTAGGGTGGTTACCCTACAGTAAAACATACTGAAACACATCTAGCGGGAAGCTGCTACTATGGATCTTTGGAAGTGCCTGCATTCCATTCTTTAGATGGAAATACTAGTCTTTGGAGCCCAGGAAGGGCCAGGCCTGAAATTTCTTGACAAAAGCCTTCATAAAGCCTTCATAATTCAAAGTCAATACATACACGGGATCAAGATGACTCTTGCAAGTCAGAATGCAGCGATAATTCCGCTATGAGCCCTACCCCATGTTCAGCAGGATGTGCTTTTGATGACCAGTCTCCAGGTCAAGGACATGGAAGCTGTCACTTAAATTTTAAAAGGCAATGTAAGACAAGTATAACAACTCTACCCCATGTTCAGCAGGATGTGCTTTTGATGACCAGTCTCCAGGTCAAGGACATGGAAGATGTCACTTAAATTTTAAAAGGCAATGTAAGACAAGTATAACAGCTCTAGTGCCAGCAGACATACATGGTTTGCCCAAAATTAAATCAAGTGGACCTTCACCTCTGATTGAATGGTGGAGATTCGGTGGCAGGTGTGATTGTGGCAGATGGGATCTGGGCTGTGCACTCACCTTACTCCACAATCGGAAACAAAGAAGGAAAAGCGACTTAATTGAGACCAATTCAAAGGCAGAGGATTGTTATTCATTATATGTGCTTTCTAAGGTATTGTATCTGGGACCAACCATTTTTATTTTAATTTATCTAGAGTGCCACAGTGTTATGTTATGGTTCATCCATATCATTTTCTCCTCCTTTTTTCCCTCTGAAAATACCGGGAAGTTTGTAATTCTGTCACTGCTATGTGAAATTTTTGTTCATGTCGGACATTATGTGAACTGCAGGGAGAAAGGGAAGACAGACCCGCATTAACAATGGCAACAGTTGCTGAAGATCTGTATTCTGTTAGTTTTCAATCACAATTCTCTATAGTTTTATCCATGCTGCACAGCAGAGAAGAGATCCTCATTCCTCCTGGCATGCATAATAAAAACAATAATAGAGTAACTGGCATGCATAATAAAAACAATAATAGAGTAACTGATTACAGTTGGTACCAAAAGCAAAAGAAAAGAGCCCGGGGCAACTTGGGGACGAGCAGGGAGGATATCAAATTTATTACTAGATAGATAGAGCTGTACATTGTACTATAAAGTTTTGTCGGTCAATTTGTGGAGATTGGGCTTTAGGTTAAAGTTGTTGTCATCCATGATCCCCTATTGTGGTCTGGGTACATGGAAAATCCTGTCATCCAAATGCTAAGAGCAACCCAAATGTATATTCAGCGATGGCTATTTCCATGTTGCGGGTCTTACAACTCCCGCATCGGTATTGGCTTCTTGTACTATCCAAACATCGTGGCAAGATGTAAAGGTCTATTGGTTATGATTTGTGAACAAAATAATAGAGCAATAATATGTAAATTATATTGTTTTGATCAAATAAATTTGATCAATTCCTTGCACATCCTTCTGGTGTGGATCAAGGTTCAAGATCTTTACACCTAACATAACATAAGTAGAAGTAGGACACCAAGCACTTTTTGGGATTGTTTCTACTGTAGAAACTGCTTTCTATCATATTTCCCTTGTATATTCAAAGAACAATACAATTTTGTTACTGTACATTACACATTTCAGCGTTCTTGTGGCCCTTTGATTTGTACTTTGTAGCTTCCTTTTAACTTTTGTGATTGTAAACCCTGATGTGTTCATTGTGTTATAAGGCAAATTGGATGAGAACTAGAGTTCATTGTACTATTACAACAGTTTCTTAGTTCTTATCTATACAACCACCAATCCTTTGTGTGTTGCTATTTGCAAACTGTTACTTCAGTTTGCTGGCTTATCTGGCGTATCGTATCGTTGATACTTGTAATTAGGAACTTACGTGCAGTTCTAATTAAAATTAGAACTGAGTATGCCATATTGAGAAATGAGTATGCCATATTGGTTCTTTCAGATTTCTCTTCTTGGCAAAACTATGCTAACCTAATTGTCAATTTCTGGTTTTCCTCGCCCTTGTTTCTTTTCTCAAGATTCATGAGTTTTTATATAAAATATTCTTCTAGGGCACGAGGGAGGGAGTAAAGGATAATCCAAAATGTCTTTCATATTTGTAAATCTCTGGACAAGTTAATTGAGATACAATGTTTGTTCACCTCACGGTTTTAAATAATTTACCACGCAAACAACATCCAAAACATATCTCCATCTAAAACGCCATCGAATTTCCATCAGTAATATTTATGTATGCGGTGAATGCTATATAGTCATTGTAAACATCCTTAAAAAGTGACTAAATTTATTTCAATAAAAATATCTATGGAGATGTCATTGAAAAGATAATTATTATTTCAATAAAATATCTATGGAGATGTCATGAAAAAGATAATTATCATCGTTTAACTCCTGCTACAGGACTATGGGCCATGTACCCATTATTATCATCGTTTAACTCCTGCTACAGGACTATGGGCCATGTACCCATTCTGGACACTTTTGATCGACCACACAGCCTGAGGGACCCAAAGAAATTGAAATTTTCATGCTGGGAGCATGTGTGGTGTGAGTGAACTGAGTGAATAGAGAGGAAGAGCGAACCGAGTGAATAGAGAGGAAGAGCAAAGGTGCGAACGGAGTGAATAGAGCACAAAAAAATTGAACTACATGCAGGGCTGAAAGTGTGACCCTAAGCAGGGTGATAGAGAACCAGCAAAACTGTGTGGCTTGTGTGGGGTTGTGGACTACTTGATTAGTGATGGAAGTATGCTGAAGCCATTAGCCTTCTCATGCTAGATGATAATTATAATATTGAGATTTTTTTTGAATATATTTAAATAAAAGGCTAGATGATAATGAAAATTTTTGTTGAATATATGCGCAAAAAAGGCTAGATGATAATGATAATACTGAGAAATTTTGTTGAAGTGATAATACTGAGAAATTTTGTTGAATATATGCACAAAAGTAGTAGAGATGATGATTTTTGTGAACTAATTTCATGCTGACTTTTTCCGGGCAGCATTTTCATCTGTGGAATGCAATGCAGGCACCTCAAAAAATAATTCATGAGAGCAGCTTCCCGCTAATTATGTTTAAGGATGTTTTACTTTAGGGTTTAACTTGTAGTAGTAGATATCAAGTCGTGGTCCCCACATAAATTACTTAATAAATATAATTCACGAGTAGGGTTTCAAGATGTTTTAGTTTAGGGTTTAACTTGTAGTAGTAGATATCAATTCATAATCCCCACATAAATTTTTTTAACATTTATTAACGAGGTAATTACTAATTAGCAAAATTCTGAACAGAAACAAAACCAAGTAAACATACATTACTAACATTTATTAATGAGGTAATTAGCAAAATTATGAAATGATATTGAAACAAAAACAAAACCAAGCAAAACAATGAGAGTATGGGTTGGACTGCCTAATGCCACAATGTGGCCACAATGTGGGCCTATTGAATTTTCAACCAGATGCATCGACTTCGAAATAATGGATCAATAAACAAAATAAGTCAGAAACTTATATTCAAACCCACCCTTCTCTGTCTTCCAAGGTGAAAGGCCCTCTCTGTTAAACAGAGCTAACTACAATTTTAATGCTAAGTGAAGCTAACAGCCTCTTAACTTTACTAAGCTAACAACCTTTTTGTAAA
>APFE031472330.1:0-10341 GCA_000404065.3 Pinus taeda
TACATAAATGAACAATTCTTGGATGATTCAAATGACAAAACCTCCTTTCTATGTATAGGAGTCTAAGGAGTCACAATATAACCCACCTAACCTAACACTAATAATATAAAGCCACAAAAATAACAGTAGAGGGATTCTATGGGGCATAGTAATAACAATATGGGGACAGTAGGGGCACAACAATATTAATAAGGGTTACAATTACAACAGTAATGGGGTAATAACTAGTATTATAGGGACCCAACAAAGACCCTTGACCTATCAACTCCTCCAACACTAAGTCACAAATCCTTATTCCCTGCTTCTTCTTCTTGACCAAGTCAACATTATTCAAACTGCTTCCTTTCCCTGGATCTCGACTATCCTTCAGATTTTCGGCCTCTTGTTTCAGACCTTCAACTCTCGACCTCTTCAAAAACCCTAGTTGTAGCACGTGGGAAGTATCACCATCAATTTGTTACCCTAGTTCCCTTCACTTAAGATGGAGATTTCTTCTACTTCAATTTGGCTTGCATTCTTGACTTGTCTTCTTCCTTGATTCATCCTCCTAATATGATTGAGACAATATCAGTTTCTCCTGCAGCAGATGAAACTCCTCCTCGCACGTGTGATATATATTAGCCCTAAAACATCCCCAAAACAACTCATCTTCTATTTTTTTCTTCTTTTCTTGGATATGGGCTCTTCTTATGTGCTTCTTGACTTATTTTCTTGCTTCAGATGCTTGACCAAAATTTTTCCTTGAGTGAGGCCAAGCTGCCTTATATATAGTGATATGTCCACAAAAATGAGCCAACTTGTGCTTGTGACAAGGCTGATATGCATTTCTAGAATCATATTTGGGCTGACTTCAAGGTGAGCTTGTGACATGGTTTGGGAGATTTATTAACACAATCAAAATTACTTTCTACAATACGTAACAAGTCTTCAATATATGACATTGATTTCCTAGAATTTATGACTTGATGACCAACCCTAAAGGCTCACAATGGGAGCCTTAACTATAAAATAAAATTCCTTGAGCATGAAACCCATGACTCAAGCATTACAAAAATTTGATAGGGTTTTAACAGATCAAAAGTTTCTTTTTATCTAATCTCATATGTTAGGGTTTTAACTTTGATTTGTAGCTCTTTGTTTTTCATCTAGAGAATCCTATTCTTCCTTAACAATGAAATATACATAGAAATATTTGTAGGGGTACTTATTGTTCCACCGTGCTTTTTTGTCAATTTGGGTGGTGCAATTGGTTGGCCCTCCTCACTTTTGGAGGAAAATTATGGTGGTGCAGTTGGTTATCCTCAACACCATCCCCTTACAAAATTAAAATTGAGGCAAGGCCCTCTATTATGTACCATTCAACTACTCCTTGTATGTACTCATAGTTAGAATCAGGAGAAGGGACCTTATTAGCTTGTTCTTTTGTGTCAACAAGGTGGCCTAATCCTTATTCCCTAAATCCTTGTTGCATGCATCCTTGTTCCATGACTTCTTCCATTAATACATCTTGTGGATTCTCTTTCTCTTGATCTTCTATTGTTTCTTTTGTAACAACAAGAAGGGTTTCAGGAACTGGAGCAAGACGACCTCACTTTCTCCTATTCTACTTGGCTTTTGGCACTACTTTTAGGCGTTTCATATATCCTCTCAATCTTTTGGTGGCAGGTTTACTCCCCAATATTTCTACTTCATCATAATCATCTTGTTTGTCTCCTTTTTGTGGGAATTTAACAGAAGAATCCTTAGCAACCCTAATTTGAATAATGGCCAGCTCGATTTCCATATGGAAAGGTTCTGTGGGAATTTCTATAGTTGGGAGGTCATGGGACAGAGTTGCAGATGGGGGGTCATGGGCTGGAGTTGTAGATGGGGGGTCATGGGGTGGAGGATTTGTAGTTGGGGGTCATGGGGCGAGGTTGCAGTTGGGAGGTCATGGGGCAGAGTTGCAGCTATCATGGCATCCTCTGGTAGGGTAACAACTTCAGCATGCAATGGCCTTCCAACTAGTTCATCCCAAGTTCTCCCTTCCCTTTGCAGTGCAACATACACTAAAAGTTTAATGAGGCAATGGTGGGACATGATTTCGAATTCCCTTTGATTTCTGCACAGATTGGGTCATATGCTCTAGGGCTTTTGCAATAAAGAAAGGCATGTTAACCAACCTTCCATGACACAAGTGGTCTAACAATTAGATGTGCTGGGAATAAATAATGATGTACCTTCCTTCACACGTGAAAAATCTTTGGACAAGGAATGCAACATCTTTCCAAGGTTGCGGTAATTTCCTCCTGTCAAATCATGTGCTTATCTTCTCCGGTTGTTCACCTGCCTCAAGGAATTGCCGCACAACATCAGGTTGGGGTTTTCGGGGCATAAACCATTGTTCTCCTGCTTGGGGTAACCCTGTCACTTATACAATTGCTTCTTTTGTCGCATGAACCATTGTCCCTACTACCTTCGATCTACCCTCCCTGTGATGCATGGAAAATTCTAAAACTATGTCGTCGCCATACCCCTGAAACTTGCAAATATATTTTATATCCCCAGTGTGTTCAAAAAATGGTTTAACACATGGAAATTTGTCTAACAATTCTTCTCTACCTTCTGTGTGAACTCTTGAGCCTCCCATCTTTATTCAGAGTTCAGAGTGGCTATGGTTGTGTTTGTTCTCTGCAACAATTTGAATGTGGGAGAACGACGCAATGGAAGAGTTTAGATCATGAGTCCAATAATAATAAAACATGGCGTCGTCTATTGCGGCAACAATACCCAGTCAGGTGTTTTCGCAGTGGTTACAACCCCATTTTCTATCGATAGTTCGTTGATGTTTTTGTCAGGGGCTCTGTTAGCATTGTACGTAGTCAAGTGTAACAGTTGCCTGCCATTTAGCACCAACCATTCATTGCTAATGTGGTCAGGGGAGATATGCCATCATAATAGTTTAAAGTTTGATTATGTGCAACTTTACGGGCCCATGCAACATTACACCCACTCCTTCAATTACTTGCCTTAAAAAGTATTGGTTATAGTTTATTAGTTATCCTTGAATGCATATTATAACTTTTCATGATTATCAAGTTAACTTCATGGATTTGCAGGCTATTCATATTATTTTCACTGTTTGCAGGCTTAGCTGTTGTCACTGTCATGTATGTCAGAATGTGCTTCAATTCAAATCCCCTGATCTTATGGTTGTAGATATTGATAATGGAGAAATTCATAGCAATTTAATTTTCTGTTTGGATATTTATACAATTATGTCCCTTGAGGTTGGATCTATGTATTGGAAAAATGCAAGATATCACAATTGCATTTTTCATTTAACCATGTATAAAGGGAAAATTGTGATTGATCTATAAGTTATCTTGTTTGGCTTGTAACCAAGGGTATCTCACATAATTTGTTATTGAATGGACTTCTTTAAGAGTTCGATCTCATTAGAATTCTATTAGAGACTTGTATAAATATTGCATGTGCTACTCATGGATAATGAATGAATGAATGTTACTAGAAGTTGGAAATGTGAAGAGGTATTAAAGGCATTCTAAGGTCTCGTTTTATAACATCTTTTGGAGTCCTCTATTTGATAATAAAAATATTTATTTTTCTATTCATTTTTTGGTTCTGTTTAAAGTGTTCTTAAGTGATAAAATAACATTTATAAAAGGAAATAGTGATTCTCCCCCCACCCTTCTTAGTATTTCCAACAAATAGAAAAAACTAAACTGTAATGAAAATGACACAACTGAATTGTAATCAAAATGAGACATCAATGTAGTTCTATTAACAACATGACTGAAAAATACATTTTTTACATACACATATTGAGATATAAAAAAAATACCAAAAAATAAAGTGAGCCCATCTATAAAAAGGCAGAGCTCATATAAATACATAAAAAATGATGGACATAATGGTTGTTTATTCTACTACAATCTATCATAAGAAATAAGAACACCATAATAAGACTCCCACCATAATAACCCCAACAGCAATCACAAGAACAATCCACTCATTGACACACCACGTATATCAATGTCTATCAATAACAATTGGTGGAGCACATGCTGACTCCTCCGCATATCTTGCACACCCGCATCCATTGGATCCTGCTTCACTGAGTATATCATCAACAACCCTCTAAACATCTGATTGGTAAGTTATGTTAAAACTTTGAAATTGTACGACAATGTTTTTGGCTTGTTTGTGGAGGGATGATGGACATAATGGTTGTTTATCCTGCTACAATCTACCACAAGAAATAAGAACACCATAATAGGACTCCCACCATAATAACCCCATTAGCAATCACAAGAACAATCCATTCATTGGCACACCACGTATATCAATATCTATCAATGACAATTGGTGGAGCACATGCTGACTCCTCCACATATCTTGCACATCCACATCCATTGGATGATGCTTCACTGAGTATATCGTCGACAACCCTCTAAACATCTAATTGGTATGTTATGTTAAAACTTTGAAATTGTGCAACAATGTTTTTGGCTTGTTTATGGAGGGGTTTCAAAATTTGTTTTCTGGCTTGATAAATTCCAATCGTTTGATTGGTTATCAACTCTGAATTGGTGTAAGTGACAATGTCACTTGCACCATAATTCCTTGTTGCTTTTAGCTCATCAATCAAGGCAAGATAATAGGCTTCATTGTTTGTGGTTGTCCTAAGTATTTCTCTACTATTTTGATAGACTTGGCTTAGTGCTTCATTACGAAGCACAAATCTAGTCCGTGCTTGCCCTGGGTTTGGATGGCACCAAACCTTGATGACCAGTGTCCACTTTTGCACCATCTGCGAAAAAAGAAAACAATTAAATGAAACAAACAATTTAATGAAATATTGTTAGATTGTTAAAACAAGGTTGCAGCAACTCATTGTTGCAGTAGGCGGAAACTCACTGTTACAGTGGCAGAAACTTATTTTTAAGGTGGTGGCGACTCCCTGTTACAGTGGCGACAACTCACTGTTACTCAACCATGAAAATATTAAAATGCATCTTAAAATGTTTTAATAAGTTAATTTACTTTATGTATTAAAAAACATCTTAAAATGCCTTCATAATAAGTGCATTTACTTTATTTTTTACTTTGTAGTTGTACATTAAAAAATCTTTTTGGACTTGGTTTGGTGCCAATAGTAACACCAACTTAGGATCACACACTATTAATTTCATTTTATTCTTTTCAACCAAGTTGCAAATAATTCATTCTCATATCTTAATTTACTTTTATCCTTTACTTTGTACTTGTGCATCGAAATAGCTTCTTGGACTTGTTTTCTGCAACATGAGTACCAATTTAAATCACAAAATATTGTTTTATTTCATTCTTTTAAAATAAGTTGTAGAGTCATTCGTTTTTGTACGTTAATTTACTTTCTTTTACTTTGTCATTGTGTATCAAAAGAGCTTCCTCGATTTGGTTTGCTACAACATGAGTACCAACCTAGGGTCTCTATTATTTTATTTCATTCATTTAAAATAAGTTGTAGATAATTCATTGTCATATATATTATCATTTTTAATATTATTTCATTTCTTTAAAATAAGTTGCATATCATTCAGCGGAAACTCACTAGTCACTGTTGCGGCATCTCCCTGGAACAACATCCCAGAGCAAAAATTCTGAAATAAAATGCATATAATTTGTAATTTACAACTTTAGAGCTAATTTATAAATTCTAGAGCTAAAACAACAAATTTACCTCTGCAAATGGTCACCCTATCTCGTTTGGCAGAAGAGAAATGTACTCGGCGGGGTTGGAGAAAACAGTAGGCAACTCTCCTTCTAAAAACTAGGCAACAATAAGTGTTTGGGAAAATTTCTGAAAACTGCCTACAATTCTCCCTTGTTTTTCTCTCATTCGATGGAATGGTTGCACTCTTCTCTGTTTTCTTGGGAGCTCTGTTTCCTTGTTCGACATAACTCTCCCCTATTTTTTTGGGAGTTCGACAGAATGGTTTCACTCAAATGTTTCCTCTTGACGGAATGGTTGCACTCTCCCATGTTTCCACTTGACGAAATGGTTGCACTATCTCTTGTTGTCTCCTCACTCAATGGAATGAAATGTTGTCTCCCTCTCCCCTGTTGCCTCTCCTCGTCGACGAAATGAATGAAATTGAACGCCGAAAGGAAATGAGATGAAGCGAAAAAATTCGACTGTACACGACCCTGTCTAACTTGCCATGCGCGACATATTTGAGGAAATACAGACATTTACGAACATTTACTCCCCACCCTCCTCTGGTTAATGGGGTCACTTCGTATACAAATCGCAGGTTGCCATTGCTAAAGACGAGCTACTTGTCACTCTAACAAGTGTGTTGTTGTGTCCTTTCGGTGAGCTGTCATGTTGTAGCTGGCCTACAAACGGTGTTGAACGAGAACCCTGAAAGCACTGTTGTTGCCAACCGGAGCTGGACACAGACACTAATGTTAACGTTTGGGATATTAGCTACTCGTTGTTAATGTTGGGACCAGGTCGCTAGAAAGACCTCTTTGGCAGTGAAAGGGCGCGAAACCTAGAAGGTGTTTCGTCGACCTGATACCCTACTCTGTACAAAATCCAACTCATAATATATATCTATATATATATATATATATACCCGGTGCATTAATCATTAATAAAACTAGTTCCAAAAATATTGGTTACCCCACACATACCCCAACCAGATTCTTATCCAGTGATACTAATTGTTAGAGGTATTGAATATCAAAGTTTTCTTTCATTTTAAGGCTGTGCAAATTTAGTTGGTTCCTCCACAACGAATCATTTTTTTTATGATAAAGATAGAAATTTTTTATGCCAAATAATTAGGCCGATAGGCCTTCCTTTGAAAGGGACCTTCGTCGTCCTTTTCATTCTCACGCTGACACTTGTCGTGCAATTTATACCCGCAAGTTCTTATCGCATCTGCCGACATGTGGCTTCATAGCCCGATCCAATGGGAAGAGGAAATTTGAGTGGATTGAATGTTAAACTTGTTGGAGGGTTCTGCGGTAGTTGTTTTACAATACAACGATTCATAAAATGAATGGTGGAGATCGCAGCGGAAGGCTCACTCCTGCACGTACCAAACCACCATCGAGGCTCCGCATAGCGGTATCCAGTCTCCCAAAACTGACAACTATTTTATGTCAATGGTCCACCAAATCACTAGATCAATCTTTTGTTCATGTCCAACGTGGATGCGATGACAGCTAGGGGCCCGCACCATCATTCACTGGATTTCGAACATTTCATTATATATTTGTGTTTCTTATATAGTTGTGAACGAGTTTTTTTTTTGGGTTTAGAACCCTAACAAGATATGTTGTAATAGGGTTTCACTTTGTAAAAGTGGGTTGGGCGTTTAATTTATTTAAATATTGGAACTACAATGTAATCCCTAATGAGTGCATCATATTTTGTAAAGGGTTGGGGAGAGAGAGATTATTTTAACGTCCACGATAGCCTATGGGACAAACTACTTTTTCATCTGCTTGATGTATTCATCCTTTTTTCTGTGAAGCTTCACAATAAATGCTCCCAACTTCTTGCCAAACCCTAGCATATTTGCATAAATTTCATTGTTGTTTTTAAAGGCCTCGCATTCTAAAATGAAATGTTTTTTTTTTTTGTTTCCACTTTTCCGGAAGAACAAAAAATGCATACCCTTTCCTCCCACACTTCCTTTGGCCTTTTCCAGCACCCTGTTTCACAACAGAGTTGATGAGAATTAGTTCTTAACCAGGCAATAAGAATTTTGGCTCTCCAAGAGATATTGGCCTCTATGTATGCTTTTTGTTGATGATTATGAGTGGGATTAAACACTTCAATATATTAATTTTTCTTTCTTCCTAGCTCCTTATCCCAAGTACGTTTGTGGAACTTTTCCATAACAAAAGCTTTTATCTCTTTGTTGTTTATGGGACACGGTTCAAGCAAATACCCCATTTACTAATCCATTTGTTATTTTGTTGCATCCAAGTTTTTTTTCTCTTGCACAATCTATCATTAAAGGAAACCTTAGGCCATATACCCTCTTCCGTTTGCTCAATTTTTTTAAATACCTTATGACTCGCACCATAGCAATTGCTTCAATAGGAGCAGTCCTTGTTTCGCTTAACAAGATATCATAAGGAATTGCACTTTTAGTCTTAAATTTTTTTGTAATCAAACACTTCTGAATTTTCTCAATTTGTCTCCACTGCATGTCGAAGGTACTGCGAGCCCATAATTCACAACCATAAAGAATCACCGGAATCACTAGAAGCCCAAAAAGAGTTTGAGTGGTCTTCCAGTCCCATAACTCTACCTCTCTACACCTATTTTGAAAAGAATAAAATGCTTTCAAACCCCCCAAAGTTCTTTTCTTTCTACAACCATTCCAGCTTAGATTTTTGTTGAAGTCAATTCCTTTTTAGCATCAGGAGCATAATCAGTAGCTTCAGCATCAAAGGACAAGTGGAAACAAAGTCAACCAAATCCCATATTTGCAGGCACTTCTCAGCAGTTAGAAGATAAGAACATTGGACACTTGGTAGTTGAATTTTTCTTCCAGAGATGTTGGTTCAATCCTAAAGGATGTGAAGACAATCTGAAGCATCTTGATGGCATCATTCTCATTTGCAGGCCCACTCAAGATGTATTCAATATAAGTAAATTTCGACGTCAAAATATGGATCAGTTTACTGGAGTCTTTGTAAGGCCACTGGAAGTTTGCAATGATGTTACAAGGAACATGCTCCAAGAAGAAATTAAATTCCTAGTGGATGGTACAGCTAAAGACAACAAGGAACATTCTCTAATGAAACTAAGCTTCCACACTCCAAACTCCAATACCATGTTTGCTGAGGACATTACTATCCTTACACCTGGGATTGTTGCTAAAAGGAGGAGAGGTAATTCTGTTATTTCTATCTTGCCTCAACCATTTAATGAATTTACTAGGGTTCTTGCAATGTGCGGTAATGTGGAGATTCAACTAAATAAAAATGTAACAGTAGCACATCAAGAAGGATTGCAGACGAAAAATTCCCTTCAGAAAAAAGGTAATAAAGAATATTATCAAATATCATATGCAGCTGGAATTTAGTCCCCCAATGCATCGTATTATGTTGCACATGAGATATACATTTCTCGATTCAGTTCAGGAATCTCAGGGAAGATGTCAGGAAAGAAAAGTGAGTGGATTGATGCTCCCATGAACCATGCTAGAGACTAGCCAATTGCTCTTTGTTCCATGGAAAACAAGGCTCGGGAGCATGTGAGAGGACTGTTAGAACATCATATAAAAGAAGCTTTCCTTCCATGCTACTCCACACAATGGATCAGTGCCAAAGAACCAGAGCAGGGGAAGCAACGGTTAAATGACAATCCTTATCTGATAAAGTTTGAAATGAAAAATTCCTTCAATTAAGTAGGACTTGGAACATGCAAAGGAAGCAATTTTTAGGCATGGAGTACGTGGCCTAGCGAATGATCCATACAATGAGTTAGATCACCAACATCCTTCTAAACAAATGTAAATTAAGCATGTCAGAGAGATGCTTACAAAGGTGAGGTGCCTTCCTTAATACCATGATTACCATGTCTGGTTTGTTGCTCACCAAAAACAGTTACAAGATTGGCATGGTGATGCTCCCAGTCTCCACGATATTAATGGCAATTCACATTTTATCAATACGCGTACCAAAGGAATTATAGTTCATGGAACTCGGGATCCTGTGGCTGGCTCGTTTGACGTAGTGCATATGCTTGGAAGGGAAGTCCTAACAGGGTGGATGAATAATAATAAGCCGACATAATTACCTTTCATATCAAAGGGCTTGAATTCAAATAGCCACATTTACTCTGACCAACATTGAAGGCTCGAATTGGAGGTATTTATTTGGAAATTGAAAGCATTTTCAATTTTCCAAAAGAAGTTATCAAGCATATTCAGTTATTGAAAAAAATTGTGATCTTGAGGCTATGGTATTATGTGGGAAAGTGGAGATAACTGAGTCAGACTTTGAATTTTGCTTTCTACATGTTTCTAAATTTGGAAAAAATATTTATGAAGGAGTATGATGCTGAGGAAAGAGAGTTGGTTTTGCTAGTGATAATCTTGTGACAATATTGTATATCAACAAAGTCAACTGCGTGTCTTGATTATGTGTTGGTTTTATTTTGTTTTATATTTTTTATCTTTTATGTATTCGTCATTTATAATGACCATTAATGACCATTTTTAAAATGTTATTGGTTTTTGTTTTCTATTTTTATGTTATATATATATATTTTAAATTTCAGTATGGAAATTTTAAGTTTTTAAACTTGATTATTGTTGTATATAT
>APFE031472332.1:7857-66556 GCA_000404065.3 Pinus taeda
CCTGCCTCGAGAGCTTGCTCTATCCCAGGTCAACTCCTCTTCACCGTGTTGGGACTAGGACATGTCCATGAAGAATCCAGAGCACACCGCCTGTCTAACCGAGCTCATCCACGGATCCCATCATGATATTACCGGGGCCCACCACCTTCGTTCGGCATTCCGAGGATTCATCCACTTGGCTAACTTTGGAACTTGGCTTTGATACCACTTGTAAGAACCCAGGACACCCCATATCTCCACAATGGTATGATATTTTCCACTTTGGGCCTAAGCCCTCATGGATTTGTTTTTGGGCTTTACCCGAAAAGGCCTCATACCAATGGAGATATTTGTCCATCCTTATATACCCATGATCCTCCCCACTTCTAGTCAATGTGGGACTTTGATCGTATACCCAACAATGATTACAAGCAAGGAGAAACCAATAAATCATCCGATTAATTATGTACATACAGATTTAGAGTCTTTTGTTTTGTATTCTGATAGTTTCAATGATATCGATAGTCAATTAGTAGAAGCAGATGATATTTCGGAAATAATAGAAAATTTCAGAGGAGTTTTAACGAAAGAAGGACAAGAACAACAAAACACCATTGAGCGATCAGCTGAAAGTAATGGATAGCAAGCATACAAGGCATAACAAACAGATTTTCAACACTTGCAAGAGGAGGAAGAAGGTTTGTGGACCATGGATTTCGATGGAGCAGTGGGAAATGATGGCACTGGAATTGTAATTTGGGTACGCAGTCCTCTCTCTGCCCCGAACAAAGTGCCTAGTAACGTTCGGGTATGCTCTTACAAGTTAGCCTTTGATTGTTCAAATAATGAAGCTAAGTATGAAGCTCTGATTGCTGGCCTAAAGATTCTAAGAAAGCTTAATGCTAAGAGGATTTCAGTATATGGTGACTCCGAATTGGTGATTAAGCAGGTCAGAGGCGAATATCAAGCAAAGCATCCTAGGATGCGGGCTTACTGTAATGCGGTTCTAGACATCCTAAAATTATTTTCAGAATATAACTTGACATGTGTGCCTCGTATACAAAATAGTATTGCTGATGCTCTGGCTAAGGTAGCAAGTAGTTTGAAGATCCCAATGAACTCCAGCAATAAATTTGAAATCCATGTCAAGCATCATCCAACTGTTCCAGACAATCAGAGATATTGACAAGTTTTCCAAGATGATGAGGAGATTGATGATTTTCTGCAAAACAAAGGCAAATTCAAAGAAACCTCAATTGATGTAGAAAATGACGATGGTAAAGGCAATGGTACAGATGAGGTGCAGATCAATCAAATGGACATGATGCAGCTAAAGAATAACGTTATTCCTAAAGGCTTGATACCTTTAGAAGAACTCTTTGATCAAGATGATGTAGCCCACAAACCAACATTGCAGCCAACAGAGAAGGGTGTAGAAGAAGTCAATGTCGGAACAACTGCTAATCCTAAATTGGTAAAACTATCTAAAGCATTGCCACGAAAAATAAAGGACAAATATATCAGTTTGTTGTCTTCATTTGCAGATGTGTTTGCTTGGGACTATTCTGACTTAAAGACATACGATACCAATATAATTCAGCACACTATACCATCAAGCCCAATCAGAAACCATTCCGACAGAAGTTGAGAAGGCTAATCAAAGCTGCTGAGATCCATTCAAAGAGATAATAGTTGTACATATTCAGGGATCATGTTTCCCATCAGATTTTTGGATTGATCTCTATTTGTGCCCGTATGAAGAAGACAGGTGAGATCGCTTTGCCATTGATTTTAGAAATCTCAATAAAGTTTCATTGAAAGACAACTATCCACTGCCCAAAATGGACCATATACTTCAACGAGTAGTGGGAGCATCTCGTATGTCACTACTTGATGGTTATTCCGGATATAACCAAGTTTCTGCCCATGAAGATGACCGAGACAAGACAACGTTCACCACTCCATGGGGAACTTTTCATTATGCTAAAATGCCTTTCGGTTTGAAGAATGGGGGTGCCACATTTCCGCGTGCAATGGACTTGGCTTTCACAAATGAGAAGGATGTATTTTTGGTTGTATACCTGGATGATTTGATGGTGTTTTCCAAATCTGATGAAGAACACATGTGCCATCTAAAAACTGTCTTTCAAAAGTGCAGAAAATATGGCCTATCACTGAATCCGAAAAGAGCTTGTTTGCCATGGAGGAAGGCAAACTACTCGGGCACATTATCTCAAAAGATGGCATTTGTATTGACCCAGCACGTGTACAAGCGATTCAGCAAATTGATCTGCCCCAAAATAAGAAAGAGATTCAATCTTTCAATGGTAAAATGAATTTTCTACGCCGCTTTGTACCTAATCTTGTTGAGCACCTAGGAGAGATTACAAACATGCTTAAGAAGGACAGCCAAGTGAAATGGACGGAGGAGGGTGTAAAATCTTTCAATTTAGTCAAACTGGCTCTTTCTTCAGGTCCAGTTCTAGTCAGCGCGGATTACACTCAGGATTTTATATTGTTTTCATTCGCTTCGGAGCACACTATGGCAGCTGTGTTATCGCAGAAAAGAGATGCTCACGAAAGACCCATTGCATTTTTCAGCAGAGCTATAAGAGATGCAGCCTTAAAATACAACATCATTGAGAAGTAAGCCCTTGCACTTGTGAAAGCATTGAAATATTTTCGGGTATATATTCTACATTCTCATATTTTGGCCTATGTTCCTAACGCTACTGTCAAATATGTTTTAGTGCAGACCGATCCGGAAGGAAGACGAGGCAAGTGGATTGTAGCTTTGTTGGAATATGATGTGGAAATAAAGCGCACAAATCTTGTTAAAGGACAGGGATTGGCAAAGTTAATGGCCGAATCAAACTTGCACGCCTTAGACATAAATCTGATTGCTGCTATGTCCGATGAGAATGAGGAAGGTTCGTCAATTCAGGTATCTGAAATGTTTGCTATTTCTCCGTGGTATTCAGATATCATATATGTGCTTAAAAATTTGTCACCACCGCCCGGCACGACTAGAAACAAAGTGAGAACACTCAAATTGAAGGCTGCCAAGTTTTGCATTCTAAATTCTACACTGTATTGGAAAGATCCCGGTGGCGTTCTGTTAAATTGCTTGGTGGAAAAGGAAGCAAAGAAGGTCATGGAGGACTGCCACCAAGGAGACTGTGGTGGTCACCGTTTTTGGAAATCAACAACAAATAAAATTCTGAGAGCGAGGTACTATTGGCCGACATTGTTTGCTGATGTATATAAGATGGTCAAGGGTTGTCATAAGTGTCAGATTTTCAAAGGAAGGCAGAAGTTATAGCCTTTGCCACTTAAGCCTATTGAGGTGAGTGCTCCTTTCCAGCAATGGGGGTTGGATTTCATTGGGGAAATTCATCCCGCTTCTTCGGGTCAACATAGATGGATCCTCACAGCGACAGATTATTCCATGAAATGGATCAAAACAATTCCCACCAGGCAAGCTACAAATGCGGTAATTATTTCATTCCTTGAAAATAACATCTTGTCTCGCTTTGGTTGCCCGAATAAGTTAATCACTGATAACGCAGCAGCTTTCAAATAAAAAAGGATGGTAGAGTTTTGTCATAAATATCACATCATCTTGGGTCACTCAACTGCCTATCATCCGCAAGGCAATGGATTGGTGGAGTCTTCGAATAAATAATTGGTCAACATCATCAAGAAGCTGCTGGAAATAAACAAGAAGAGCTGGCATAAGAAGTTGGTCAATGCACTTTGGGCAGATCAGGTCAGTCAGAAGAAATCCATAGGTACATCACCTTTTGAGCTTGTTTATGGAGTTGATACAGTGTTTCCTACCTCTCTCGCTGCCCCGATAGTCAAACTTCTTCAGGAGGCCGACAGTGAAGATGATCCTATGCAGAGAAGGTTGAATTAAATGGTCCACTTGCAACAGACCAGAGAAGAAGTCTTCCAGAACACGTCCAAGTTGCAGGAGAAGATTAAGAAAATTTATGACAGAAAAGCAAAGGCAGACAAATTTCAGTTGGATGATGTGGTGCTAAAGTGGGATGCAAGGAATGTGGAAAAAGGTAAACATGGTAAGTTCAAGAATCTCTGGAAAGGTCCCTTCAATATTGCAGCATATCGGGGTCACAATGCCTTTCTTTTGAAGGAAATGAATGGGGAAGATTGTCCAGGAGGGCCGATCAATGGTCGGCTGCTCAAGTGGTACCATTTCTGAGTTATTAACGCTGCTTCCACTGTCATTGTAAATACCATTTTTGTTTCAGTTTGATTTGAGTTTGTCAAGTTAGTCTTCAAGTCATTTCAATGTCAAGTTTGAGTCAATTTTTTGGTCAGTTTAGTTTCATAAATGAGTCAGAGTCCTGTGTTGCTTGTCGAAATAATGACTCCATAGCCCAATGGATGAAGGCACTATCTAGCTCTTCTAGAGATCTGCTGTTCTTGGCACCTTCAAGGAGCTACCATCCCCCGTTGGAGCCAATGTTAGAGTCGGTCTGGTCAGTCCTCCGTCAGAGATCAAAACTCTTTATGCATTTCATTTTTAGGAGTCCCGCTCCATTCACTCAGCTGCATTCTGCTAGGGGCATGCCATAATCTGATGGAAAAGGTCATGCTAGTCATTTCCCCTCATGTTTGGCACCTGCTGGCTTAGGTCTTTTCATCAATGTTCACTAAAGTCCATGACAATTAGTGTTCGATCCTTTAATGGACAAGAGTCATTTTCAGTCATTAGGTCTAGGGATTTGTCAATTTGGTCTTCAAACATGACCAATAAAGCCATGCAGGCTAGAGGGAGGCCCTTACAAAGTTATGATTCAAAGAGTTTCATCGTCCTGTTGAAAGACTTCGAATGTCCTTCAAAACTCTGTTTTGAAGAAAAGTAAAAAAGTGTGTCATTTGTGATAATTTTCAAAAAAGTCGCCAGTTGATTTCTTCAAGTACAGTCATGGTTTCTGTGGCCAAATTCCCTGTCATACAACCTCTGCAAAAAGTGCCGAAAATTTCATCATTCTAGCTAAAAATTCAAAGGAAAAGTGAAATTCAGTGTTGCATTAACTAAGTGAAAAGAGCCAAAATGAAACATTAACAAAGTGGGTTTTTGAAGAAGAAAAAATTAAACCCATGACTTCAAAGTCTTTATATAGAAGTTTCCACAAGTAGATAAAGTCATTGTGCAAATCAAGGTCATAGAGAAACATTACAAAGTCATTGAGAGACCAAAGCACGCATTTGGAGTGAGTTGGAGTCCTTTTTAGGAGCACGACACACACACAGAGGGACGCAGTGCACATAGAGAGCACGGCGCACACCCATAGAGGCCCGAAATTGTGCCAAATTGCATCAAGTCGCCTTTGAAACCCCTCAAATCGACAGATATCACAACAACACCTAGTTTCATACCATCATCAAAGGGCAGCCCAAGTACAGTACACACACAACAGTCATGGCATCTGAGCATTCATCGGAGTATGAGATGGAAACACAAAGTGATTCATCCTTGGAAGAATATGCTCCCAGGAGACATCACAAAAGCAGTAAGCATGTTAGGGATGAGCCAACCACCCTCACAGAACTGCAGGTCTGCCCTCTTGCTATGTCATGCTTCCAGCATCTATCATGTTTTGAGTTTTGTCAAAAGGGTGGCTAATGTTCAAGTTCATCATGAGTTGGCCCGTCTTTTTGTGCTTCACCTACATGGAGGTCACTCTATCTTGGTCGGGGTCACCTTCACACTGACACCTGAAACTATCTCATTAGCAACCGACATACCAAATGTTGGAGAACAGTGGCACAAGAAATAGAAGGTGGATAGGCAACATTATGAGCCTTACATTAAGGCCAGTTTCTTAAGGCAGCTCACAAGAGTCTTTCCATTCAGATATTTGAAAGATGAATATGCTCCACTCATGAAATTGATCATGAAATACTTCAGCTATGAGGGGAGGTTCTCTCGTCTATATGCCTATCACATCAGGTTGCTCATGCACTTTACCAGGGTATGGATGATGAACCTCCCATTTTTCATTTGCAGGAACATAGAGAGGATGAACACCTTCATGCAGCACAAGACCCCTAAGCAACAACCTAATAGTGTTTATCACTTTGCTCTTATCCAGATTTTGGTGGATCATCAGTTGGGATTGCAGGGCATTGCTTGGGAGGACTTCATCTCCCGTGACCTCTTCAGCACTTCACAGGTATTATCGGAGGTTGAACATGAGACAGGTGGTCCTTCTCATTAGTATGAGCGCCATGAGACCACTACTATGCCAGTATTCATCACATATTAGAGAGGCAGTAGGAATTTGTTTGCAGCAGCAAAGCGAGTGTTATCTCCACCCGGGGTGGAAGGGGCCTCGCTTCCGACATCAGTAACACAGGTACAGGACAAGGGCAAGAGGCCCATGCATGACGAGGGGCCATCAGGTGAACAAGAGGCCAACTTCATCCTCATTCATGATGATGATGCAGATGTGGAGAGTGCCAAACTTAGGAGGACCATTCAGGAGCAGAAAACAGAGATCCAAGACTTGTCACTCAATTTGGAGAGGGCCAAATGGATTATCAGGTATTTGGAGCAAAGGAACAAACAACTTAAGGACCAGCATGAGATCATGGAGCTACAAAGCATCCGTGAGAATCACCAAGCTGCCCAGCATAGGAGGATTGAGCTCACTCCATTAGAGCAAGAGATTAACAATGACCAAGAGTCTTGGCTCGAGTGCATCAACATCCACCTTGAGAGATTTCTAGAGAAGGCCGACAGAGACAAAACCATACTAAGGCGGATGGTCTATCACTACAGGGCACGGAACATGAGTTCAAAGGCTCGGATAAGGAGTCTGAAGGGAAAATTGAGCAGAGCGACAAAGAGGCAAAAGAGGAAAAAAGAGCAAGATCGACTTCAAATCTTGGTTGAAGCCTTTGTGGCCCAGCATAGCACCTCATAGAGGATCTCTAGCCCAAATTTTATAAAAATTGGGACAATTTTGGTCACATGGCAAATTTTTGGTCACAACACAGGTTTTTTCTCCTAGTGGCGCGACGCTTAGGATTGGGAGCTCCAAATTGCAAATGGT
This sequence comes from Pinus taeda, assembly GCA_000404065.3. Classification (NCBI taxonomy): domain Eukaryota; kingdom Viridiplantae; phylum Streptophyta; class Pinopsida; order Pinales; family Pinaceae; genus Pinus; species Pinus taeda. Next base: position 14,925 of record APFE031472332.1, read on the forward strand.
TTGCATTTTTGGATTCAACATGAAAAATCACGACTACTGGTGCATGGACAAGAAATTTGGGCATGATTTGAGTCTCCAGGAGGTAAAAAACACTCAAAAAATGACCTCTCTACCTCTATTTTGACACACAGGAAGCAGCCTTGGGAGAATGAAGTTTTGGAGGGGTAAATGAGCACTAAATTCAGAAATTCTACTTGGGTTGGAAAGTAGACAGGCCAGGCTTTCCAACAAGCACACTTGGGCACAATTTGGACTCCTATAGGTACCTCAAAGTAGCCTCCAAATTGGCGCAACGCATATAGATTTGGGCATGGCACATATAGACAAAAAGGCCAAATCACTTCTGCTTCGCAACATTTCGATTCACGAATTTCTCCAAGTGGGCCCACTCATCTACACTTCACTTTTTCGGCACCTAAGGCAAAATTGAAAGTATTTTCACTAGAGGGTGGCTTCTATCCAAGTGGCAAAGTAAGGCGAGCAGTCACCCAAGCCATTTGTCATTTTTGTAACTCTGCACCTGTAACTAATGCTTGGCTTTCCACTTCCACTTTGTAATGATTCGAAAAACTCCCCAACTCTTGGTCCTTCTATTTCCTCATGGCATAGTCTATTTATTGTATGCAAACAATTTGCGAAGGGTTGGTTGATTGTAATTTCTGGGAGACTGTGGGAGAGAAACTCAGTTCTTCATTGTATATTTTGACAGAGGATTAATGAAAGACAACGACTCTGTTTCATGAGATTCATGTGGTTGTGAGTGTAGCAAATGTGTTCTCTCTATGTTTCATATGTATTTCGTTATGTTTCACATTTCATTTCATCTTCATTTTCAGTGAAATTTTCTAAGTAAGACAAGGTAGAATTCATATTTATTGCTCTGCCTATGGGAAAGTTTCATGTATGTGTTCTTCTTTTGTTGAAAAGGATTCATGTATTTATGCCCTTTTCACCCTCCTTAACAATCTTTCCGTTCCGCATTAATTCAAATTTAATTGCTAGACTTTCCTCCTGTCTTGCCTCACGAAGTAATCTGTGCCCTTGTGTTAAATTCTCTACTCATTGTTGTTCGTTGGGACCATACATGCAAGAAACTTAGTCATTCATAAAAAATTGCTTCTTGTATCCATATTTATTTACTAGCCTAAGATCAATATTTCACTGTAAGTCATCTCAGACCATATCATTTTGTTTATTCACTGAGCGTGACACGGAGAGAGCCCTCTCCTGTTCTGGTAGGGCTAGCTACCAGATTGAGCGTGGTTTGTGGTTACCCTGAATTTCGCCTTCCTTTAGCCTAAGGCAGATTTAGGTGCTAACACTCTGCACAGTCAAAAATAGTTAAAGCACATGCATAATGATTATGTGAAATTACTCAAAAATACAAAAATATTGTTTCTTCATATTTCTCTTCAGAAGTAGCTTAGTCACATGCATTTTACCTTTCCAAAAGTCAATGGCATCCATATCCACTGCTTTCATCTCTTTTCTCGCACCAGTAGGGTTAGTCGGTAAAACTAGGGTTTGCTAGGGTTTACATTTCCTTTCCGCTTTTTGCTTCTTTCTGCAAGTATATTAGCCTCTATTGAGTTAGCTTTCATCCATCACATTTAATTGCTTCTTCTCAGAGCTCATAGAAGTTGGCTTAAGCTCCTAGAAAACTTGTGCCAGCTAATCAAGTGACAGCTGTGGCAAGAGCTAGTACTTGTGCATATAGCACTGTCACTTCCAAGTTTGTTACGAACTACCGGGTTGATAAAAGTAAAGAAGGGAGCCCTAGGAGTTGCAGCATTATTGCTGCAATACTGGAGCCCACCACCTACCCAGGCTCAAAGCACTACCTAAACACTCATGGTTCAAAAGGTGTCACCAAATGGCAGAAAGAAGAAAGCAAGGATTTTGTTACTACTGTGATGAGAAATACTCCCTCAGGAATAAATGCAAGGAGCCCAAATTCTTTCAAATTGATGCTACTGATCATAGTTCATCGGAGGAAGCCCCACCACTTGAGGAACTAGAGGAGGAAGATGAGGACAACTAGCTGGACAATGTACCTGAAGCGCCAGTTATCTCGCTGCATGCTTTGGCAGGGATTTCTTCTCCCTAAACTCTCAAATTAAGAGGTTTTATTAAGCATCGCCCGGTAGTAGTCTTGATTAATAGTGGAAGTACACATAACTTTATCCATCAAAGAGTCACGGAAGGAGTGCATTGTTTTGTCAGAGCAATTTATAACTTCCAAGTCCAAATTGCTGATGGGGGGACAATGAAATGTGAAGGCCGCTGTGAAAATGTCAAACTTCAAATGGGGGATTATCAGTTAAAGACCCACATGTTTTCCATACACATGGGAGGGTGCGACATTGTCCTAGGTGCTGAATGGCTTCACACACTTAGCCCAATCACAATGGATTTCCAGGATTTATATATGAGCTTTAAGCAGAACAACCACACACATACCCTCCGCGGACTCCAGGCGGGTGATCCCTCTATCATCAGCTCACATAGGATCGAAAAATTGTTAAAAAAGGGCCACCATGGAGTTATAGCCCAATTTAATGCCATCCAGGCCTTCCAACCCACTTCTCTTCATATTCATCATGAGATGCAATAGATCTTAAACAACCATCTCCCAGTATTTGACAAGCTTCATGAGCTTCCACCCTCGAGAGGGGAACATGATCATAGCATTACTTTGGTCCTAGGGGCACAACCACCAAATGTGCGCCCATATAGATATCCATTTGCCCAAAAGAATGAAATTGAAAAAATCATCAAGAAACTCTTGGAAGTAGGCATCATTCATCCCAACATTAGTCCTTATTCATAGCCTATGGTCATGGTGCTCAAGAAAGATGGGGAATGGTGTATGTGTCCAGACTTCAGGGCCCTCAACAAGTTGACAGTCAAAGATAAATTTCCCATCCTATTTGTTGATGATTTGCTGGATGAGCTAAATGGGGCTCAATGCTTTACTAAGCTCGACCTTTGCTTAGGCTATCACCAAATTCACATGAAAGAAGTAGACATTCCAAAGACTTCTTTCCAAACTCATGAAAGCCATTATGAGTTCCTGGTCATGCCATTTGGTCTTTGCAATGCCCCATCCACTTTTCAGAGCCTTATGGACCACCTACTCAAACCATATCTTAGAAAATTTGTCCTTGTTTTCTTTGATGACATCCTCATCTATAGCTGCACCTAGGCCACACATCTTCAGCATGTAGATCTGCTCTTGCAACTGCTTCGGAAGCATAAATTATTTGTCAAGATGTCCAAGCGCTCTTTTGGCATGGAATACGTTGAGTATTTGGGCCACATTGTGGGGCGTGAAGGTGTCAGGGTGAACCCCAAAAAAGATCCAGGCAATGAAGGATTGGCCTCAACCAAAGACCTTGAAGAGCTTGAGAGGATTTTTGGGTCTCACAGGCTACTATCGCAAATTTGTCCTTAATTATGGTCACATTGCTAGACCCCTCACTCACCTCCTCAAGAAAAAATAATTTCTCTGGAATGATGAAGCACAACAGGCCTTTATAGCTCTCAAACATGCCATGTGTTCCACTCCCGTATTAGCACTACCCAACTTCACCAAATATTTTGTGATTGACTGTGATGCTTCAGGTAGGGGTATTGGGGCGGTCTTAATGTAGGAAGGTCGACCCTTGGCCTTCACTAGCCAACAACTAAGTGGGAAAAATTTGGGACAATCTACCTATGAGAAGGAGATGATGGCCATCTTACATGCAGTAGATACCTAGCGACCATACTTATTGGGGCGGCGTTTCCAAATCTGCACAGATCATCAAAGCCTTAAATGTTTTTTTGGAGCAATGCCTATCCTCGTCACAACAAAATAAATGGCTAGCCAAAATGCTGAGATATGATTATGAGATAATTTACAAGAAAGGGTGCGAAAATATCGTAGCAGATGCGTTATCATGCCAATTTGAAAAGGAAATAAGCTTGCTCACAATCTCCCTTCCCATTCCAGAATGGATTGAAGAGGCCCACAAGGAATGGTTTTCACATCTCTAGCTCTTCCAACTCATTAATCAATTGCAGGCAGATCCAAATTCCCTAGCGGGATACTCCTGGCAAGATGAGATTCTTCGCTACAAGGACAGAGTCGTGACATCACCAACATCCACCCTCAAAAGCCACATTTTGGTGGAGTTGCACTCATCTCCCACTGCAGGACATTTAGGCTTTCAAAAGACTTATGCTGGCACTCGACTATCATTCTTTTGGATAGGCATGAAAAATGACATTCTTACTTTTGTAGCTGAGTATGACGTATGTCAGTGCCACAAAGGAGAAACAGTCAAATCCCTAGGCACATTACAGCCATTGCCCATCCCGGTCTTAATCTGGATGGAGATTTCTATGGATTTCATTATGAATCTTCTGAAGTCAGGAAACAAGTCCATCATCATGGTGGTTATGGACAAAATTTCTATGTATTCTCATTTTTGTGCCCTACCCCACCCTTTTACACCAACTTTGGTCACTCAATCTTTCATGGACCAAATCTTCAAATTGCATGGCATGCCCACTTCCATTGTGTCTGATCATGACCTGATATTCACCAGTAACTTTTGGTAGGAACTCTGCAGGCTACAAGGTACCCAACTACAACTCAGTACTTCCTATCATCCATAAACTGATTGTCAAACTGAAGCAGTCAACAATGTCTGGAGACCTACCTTAGGTGTTTCACTTCAGAAAAGCAACATCTATGGGTACAGTGGTTACCTCTAGCCGAATGGTGGTATAACGCCAACTATCAGGCCACCACCAAAATGACTCCATATGAAGCAGTTTATGGCCAACTCCCTCCTTCACCTACTTCTTATATCAAGGGATGGTTGAAGGTACAAGCAGTGGATAAACTCCTACATGACTACACAACCATGCTAGCCCACCTTAGAGAGAATCTTTATCAAGCCTAAAACTGCATGAAGCAACAGGTAGATCAACATCATTCAGAACGCCAATTTCAAGAAGGGGATGAGGTATTTTTGAGGCTGCAACCATATAAGAAAACATCACTCAAAGATAAGGGTTGTCAGAAATTATCTCCAAAATTATATGGACCATATCAAGTACTTCAACACATTGGAGAAGTCACCTACAAGCTACCTTTGCCACCCACTGCAAAAATCGATCCAGTCTTCCATGTCTCATGCCTCAAGAAAGTGATTGGGAACCTTTGTCGAATTCAAACCAGTCTACCTGAATTGGATGAAGAAGGGTCAATCTGGCTCCAACCTAAACATGTTCTTGGCACACGCGAACGACACCTGCACGACTGCACGATCAAGGAAGTACTCGTCAAGTGGAAAGACACCTCTCTGGAAGATGTGACCTGGGAACTAGCCACTATCTTTCAGCAGTTTCTGCAGCTTCAGCCTTGAGGAAAAGGCTATTCTTATGGGGGAGGGCATGTTAGGGTCCAACTCTAACCCCCTTATTTATGTAATAGGATCGAGTCATAGTTATAGTTAAGTAAAGAGTCAATAAAGCCCATATTAAAAATTGTAAGTGGTTGACCCACATTTAAAGAAGAGACCACAGTTAGTTGTAAATGGGCCATGGTATTAGATAGATGGTATTGACCCATGGTATTGCATGTATGAATCCGATATAAAGGATAGAGAATCCCCTCGAGGAGCATCATGTATTATTTTGTAATTGAACCCAACTCTATTGGAGGTTGCCCCCTTGAAGAGGCAATTGAACATTGCTTTCGAATAATAAAATACTTGCTGTTATTTCTTAATTGTTCTGTGTTCTGGGTATATTTCTTTGCATATTTTGTATTCTTGCATCTTCTCCCAGGTCAAGAGCATAACACACTCTATTTTATGCACTCATCAAAGAATGTCATATTCCTTTTCACTCATTAAAAATATCTCATAAAATATTCCTCTTACACTCTCTTTAATGCATATGTTACACCCTCCTTAACTAAGGCATGCATACCTCTCCTTAATGGCATGAGTTACACTCCTCTAAATGGAATCCAATGCATACACATTACTCCTCCTTTATGACAAGAATTGGTTTCTCCTCCTATATATGAGTCTCATGTATTCTCACTTGGGGGGATTATGATGCCAAGAGTGGAAGAGACTTGAGGAAAATCGTGAGAGGGAGAGATATGGAGAGTATCCAATTGCTTCCATAACAAATCTGAAATTCTTATTAAAATCCTAAGATCTCTAGCTATTGAGGTTGGCCATGAGTGGTATTGAGAGGAAGTGAAAATTTGTTTCCTTAGCTTTCCTTGCAAATCTCTCTACTATTGCTTTTTGGTACTGCTTGTGAGATTTTGTAGTTCGGGGGTTCTAGGGGGAGAAGTTCTTCCTGGATATGGTTGGGAGGAAAACCGGGTGGTTCACCATGAGTTGGTAAGGATATTGGAGCTGGAGCATACTCTCATTGGAGTTGGAGCATACTCCCATTTTTTGAGTTGTATAAATTCACTGCTAGGTATGCTGACAACATTATATTATGTTTTTTGTAGTTCATTACATGGTTTTTGATTATTTGGTTGTTGACTGAAACTTAGATGTATATCAAATGCTACACACTAAATGTTGAAGGAATTTTGCAATAACTGTAGTTTATTTTGTATAAGTTTTTTTGTATAGTTTCATTGCAAGTTGATTTACATCATGTCATAATGGCTAAAGCATTAAGGCTGCCATAAGTTTTATGAAAACATGTTAATAGCATAAATTTGGTTTTTCCTTCTCTTTTTATAGTTGTAGATAAGTTTGCACATTACATGTTTAACAAAAGTGATAATTTAGATAATAGGAATTTGTTTTTTTATTGTGGTTTTAAATAATCGCATTTCTGGGCATTTTTGTTTCGATTCATTTTAACTTTAGGGGGTATATGTACCTTATGACCATGCTGCCCCAAATTTATTTCAAAAAATAGAGTTTCAGAATCTGGTTCTGTAATCTGCTATATTTTACAGATTTGTTGTTGTTGCCTGGTGGTTTGTCTTGTTGTTTTTTCTTTTTTTTAAGCTATGATTTACCTGGTAATCTCCTTCTATGAAACGAGTTTGTTATATAAACTTGGAATTATTATTTTAAGGTCTCAATGGTTAATACATTTAGATTTTAAATAACTTGTGACTGCTTGTTTGATAATTTAATAGCTAGCAGTCTGTTTTGTGACTGCTAACCATTGTTCAGAATTCTCCAACGGCTGTAGCTACATCGTTGCAAGCTATTTGTAAAAATTCTTAAATATTTAGTCATTATGTGCCTAAATTTTTGTATATGTAGCAATCAAAATGGATGACAGTTCTACTTATGTATTAGGTTCACTTATTGGCATTACTGACAAAGAAAAAGAAATTATGTAATCTTAGTTTCATGTTAGTTAATTTTGGTGAAATTGCCTTAAGGGTTATGGTTGGAAGTGTTTGACAAAATGCCTCAATGGATGTACATTTCATGCTTGCAAACTATTTGATATAATGCTTCAACGATTGTAGCTAATTACATCTATGAATTATCTATAAATATGGCTAAGTGAATTTAGGATTTGCAACCAAGCTGTTTCTGGAAATATCTCAAAGAATAAGCATGATGATTCCATTGAATTAAAATTCCATGGACGGAAAATTGGGTAGGTGAATTGTTGTAATTGTTAGCTCACATATGAATTCATAATAATTGGAAACCACTCCTTTAGAAGTTGAATTATCTTGTTTTTCTTCTCTTTGTTTTACCAAAGAATTCATAGGCATATTATCTAGAACAAAGTCAAATTAGTCACTCTTAAACACTTTTAATTGCAATAGAATGAACAATTATCTTATTGGAAATTATGGTTTGTAAAGATTGATATTATTTATCCCACTAAAGACTCTATAATTTAAATGTAATTTTAAGACTTATGGTTGTAAGTTTTGGATATTGAGGAACCATGACCCTTTAGCTTTAATGGGAAGTTTAATATTACCATGGGTTAGTTAGTTAGTAGAAATTAGTGTTTAGCGTAAAGAATACCAATAAAAATAAAAAGATAGATACATGACCTTGCATTAACTTTTACATCTTAAAAACTCAAACATAAATCACATTTTGAGTCAGCCTTAGTATGATACTGATGGTTGGTAAGGTGGGAGCTTACAATATGAGAAGTGCTGGTGGATCCATCTTTCTCAGGTATTTTTGTAACAATATTCTTGTTTGGTTGCTTGTCTTGTTGTCTGTGAAAATCTATTGAATTGTTCCTGAATTCTTTTGCTACATGCCCAAACTTGTTACAAGTATAGCATCTTACATGACCAAAAAAGGGATTAGAGGAATTATATTATTTTTGTTTCATATTCATCCTATTGCAATCAATAGTTTTGTGACCTAATATGTTGCAAGAAAAATAATATCCTTTAAAGAAACCTGAGTACTTGGGAGCTAATAATCTTCTTGTGAATCTGCTTCTACAATTGGCTGCAATATGTCCATAGTTATGACATATAGAACATTCAACACCATTGATACGAGAAGAGAATCGAATAATGTTTCTGTTATTGGGACTAAATGATTTCCTTTGAAAAGTATTTCTTTGGTTGCTAGTTAGATTGACTTCTTACCTCTTTATTAAGAATTTTAGATTTTGCATTGTTATCCTTCAAGTTCCTTACACAAGCTTGTGAGCTAAATTCTCCTTTTACATTTTCATGAAAGCCAAGACTGGATTTAATGGTGTGAGACCTTTGGCTACTAAGAATGTTATCCAAAATCTTAGTACTATCTTGAAATCTCAATTGCTTATCCTTTTCTGCTAGCTTACCTTCTGGAATACTTACCTCAACCTCTTTTTCACCTCTAGTATTTTCCAATAGATTTTAAAATCAATGATATCCTTCTTAAGCCCATTTTCTTGTTCTTCATATACTTGTATATTCTCCTCAAATCGTTTGTTTGAATTTTCAAGATCAGATTTGAGAAAGATGATTTCTGCTTTTAGTCCTACACAATAATTGATTCTTTCTCTAGGGTCTTTAATTGTTGCATCATTTTTCGTTGCCTCCTATAGCTAGGCACTTTTATTTCTGATTTCATCCTCTAGTCCTTGACACTGATCTTCCTTTTCTTTATACTGCTTCCTCATTCTTTCTACAATTTTCCTTCCTTCTTTCAGCTGGGTTTTTAATGTGAAAATATCTTCTTTGTGGGCACTCTCCTACATCAAACTGCTGTAGTAACTTTCACTGTAACTCTTTATTTTCATCTATAAGCCTTTTAATTTATGCTTCTAGGGTCATTAGTTTTGAATCTAATTTTTCTGCATAATGATTACTTTCACTTTACCCATAAGAGCAATTTCAGTTGATTCATTGTCATCTTCACTATCATCATAATTGCACAAATAGGGACATGAACCACAATTAGAAAAAAAACTAGTACCTGATAATTCTTTATTACTATCTTCTTCATTCTTGATCAATAGAAAGCGGGGTGCTCCCAAAGTTGAATATTTGCTGACATCTTCTATTGCATCTGATATATCACTTTCACTACCACAATTTTCTTGAATTGACTCCTTCTTTTGAGCTGCCTTCTTCTTTTTCTTCTATCCCATTGTCTCAGATCCACTCTCAAGCAGGTAAGATTCTGTTGGAGTGACCTGCTTTGATACCAATTGTTAGAAAAAATACCAGGGGCAGGTGGGGTGAATAAATATTTTAAACTCACTTTAACTTTTCATTTCATATTTTGAATTCTATACGCTACTATTCTTTATGAAACCAATGTATGTATGCGACTTCAATGAATTCAAACAAAATAGATAAATTTAACTAACTTTTCATATATCTCATCATCTTTTTATCATTATCTAGTGCGTCATTATTTTATTATTCATTTATTAAGCAGAAACCATGAGCAATAAAGATCAGATAAATCATTAACACACAAGAAACATATCAACACACATGAACACCAGGATTTTAGGTGGAAACCCAATGTGGGAGAAAACCACCACTGTTGTCATCTCTGTATTCTTATTTTATTATTAAGAAAACTTCACTTTATCTTGCACTGGCGCAAACTCTTACTGGTGCGAAGAAAACTATTTGCAGGAGGCTACAACCCCCACTCATTCTCCAACAGCCATTAGAATGGAGCTCCAACCATTTGATCTCGTTTACCAGCTCCTACCAAAATGGAACACCTACCTCTTGAACACATTTACTAGCTACCACTGGAAGGAAGCTCATACTCCCTCATTGAAGGTTATAACCCTCAACACCTTTTGTGGACCACATTTCATAATATTTCATATTGGATCCACCTGACTCAAAACATCAAAACATGTAGGCCATCTTTCATAATATTTTAAAACTTTACCCACACCCAACATTATGTTCAATACTAAACTGAATATTGAATCTGAACTTCAATCACAAAACCAATCGAATCACTATATCATTAGCAAACCAATCACTGAACTGAATCTCAATCAACCATTGCAACTAGATAAAACCAATCCATAATAGATATAAACCATCATAACCAGATTATACCAACCACTCATAAATAAGCTATACACTGTTAACCATCACAGAAACAAAGTGTTGTCACTGTAAACCCTGATCATATTTACTTCAGAATGTATACATTATTGTTATGAAGCATACCTGCGTATATACACGCTTCCTTTGTATCACACTTGCATATAGATCTCAAACCATTGGCTATTGTATTATGAATCACCGCAACATCAAATTAACTATTGAACCATACATATATCATTGAACCCATCATAGGTCACTGAATCAATCACAATTAACCATACTATAGCATCATTACCAATCAATATTCCATTCCACATTTAACTCAATCAACACTATCTGACACAGATCATCAAGATAAAGACATCATTAACAAACAACAACAAATGAAGACTAACTCATAAAATGTGATCATCAAGCTATATTGTAAAACCATAGAACATATACACAAAATCCATGAAATATATCAGCGTATGTACACGACTACGATGCATAACTCTGAGGTAACTATCTTAACATACTGAAGACCATATATCAAAATATATACGTGACCCTATAAAGACAGATCCACATATGTACGTAAGCATCCAAACAAAAATTTGCGTGTGTATAAAACCCTTCTTCATAGGAACCATGTATACTTTCTCAAAACTTTACTTTTATCATCCAACTATCACTAAACTATCATTCCTCTGTCCATGTCCACTATAGTATCTGTACCAATCTGCATGAGTTCCATAATGATCTTATTATCATAATGCTGACATCAAGTACATTTTTATCAATCATGTTTCCATCAAGGACAACACATTAGCCATAATGCCAACACATCTTCCTATACACCGCCATAACTTGTTTTCTTACTACCTCCATTATTACCTTGTAAAGTACAAAGGACAATATTATCTTTAATGGTTTGTTTCAATCATTTTCAACATCTCTTCAAGATCAACAATTTCATCGCTAAGAGACTCTTCGTTATAACACAAAGAACCATATTTTTAATTTTTACAAGGTAAATGGTAAAGAGTATTGAACCTCTCTCTCCCTAAGCCCTTCTAGGTGATTTTTACTAAATGTGAAATGGTCAAGACTATATCTAGAAACCAATTCTAAAAAATTATGGTCATACTAGCCCATGCAATTCAAAACAATTGTGGTTATAATAGACCATGCAATTAAAAAATATTTAGATATAGAGTGAGCTTCAATATAGCTTTTAGAAAGCACATGTTCCTTTGATCTGCATATGGACTAGCCAATCATAGCACTTGGAAGCAATAAGGTTTTGGAGACCCATCATATTAGTAGTAGCAGTAGGATTATAAAAACAAATGATGTGGTTCAAAAGGTTCAGAAACAAAGGCTTTACTAAGAAGATCAATTTAGAGTTGTATAGGCTTCCATATCAATTTTTAAGGATAAAGGACCCTTAAATTATTCCTTAGGCACATAATTAGTTAACAAATTGAACTAGTGTTTGGAGCATTCAAGGCTAGTTCAATTTATTTTCTTCTCCAAAATTTTGTATGTTTCTTAGATGAACTTTGTTCTTTGACTTGCTTAGGAGCCCATTCCACATCACTTCTATAGTCTCGTGCCATGTGTCCAAAATTGTGACATTGAAAGGATTCTATATTGAACCTGAATGGTGGAGCAGCTAAACTGTAATAACTACTAACGATTATGTCTTGTATGCTGGAAATCTTCCTTCTAGAGTTTTGATGATAAAAATTCCAATCAACCTTGCAGTATGCTTTACAATATCTAGCTTTATGACCAAAGTTAGCACAAGAATAATAATAACCATAGAAAAACCTTATGTACCTGGATGAAGAACATTCTCTTGATGATATTTTGAAATTGTTCGACATTGGAGGAGCCTCAGACCTTTGTTGATTCTGAATTCTTGGTGAAGTGGTTCTTTTAAACTCACCTTGACTTCCTTTCTTAGGACTAGAGCTCTAAAGGATATGGTTCTTAGGTGAATTAGGGATATCATCATTTTTGCATGAAGTTTCACCTATATAGCCAAGACCTGATTTGTCAAATGGTGACCTTTTACCACTGAGGATGTCATTTAATACTTGTGTACTCTTCAAATATGTGCGTAGTTTATGGGCTTCATTTCTCAAAGATATAATCTCTCCTTCAAATCTCTCACAATATTCTTCTTTCTTCGGCAGTTGGATCTTCATTACTTACTTTTCCCTCTTTGCTTCTCCTAACTGAACTTTTAGGGATTTTATTCTTCTTTATGACTCCTTTCTAGTTGATGAAATTTTGCTTCAAGCTTGCTAAAGTCCTTATATATTTCTTCTTCTTGGAGACTTATCAGAACAACTTATTCCTTTATACAAGCAAGGGCTTGACTCTTTTCTTCATTTTCATATACCTACTTCTTAGGTTCTTTATTTTCTTTCTTCAATCTAATTATTTTTTCTAGAGCATCCACAAGTTTTTCTTCAAGGTTTACTTCAACCTCTTCTTCAATTTCATTTTCATCTTCGTTGTCTTTCATATTTTTGGTGTCTTCACCTACTTCTCTTGGTTCATGATCATCATTATGCTCTTGTTCCATATGCTCTAGTTCTGATTCAAAATGTAAAAAGCTAGATTCTTCATAGAGTTTTTGAAGTTTTTCCCAAAGGGTTTTGGCTAAAGAACATTGACCCACCTTCATTTTTATAGAATCCGATAACTCAATATTTCTTCCATCACTTTTGTATTGCATTATTTTGATTCATCTATAACTGCATCTCTAGTAATAATAGATTCCCATACTTCATAGCCAAGAGACATAAAAAAGAATTGCATTATGGAGCTCCATAATAAATAGTTTGTTTCATCAAACAAAGGAGCTTTTCCAACCTGATTGACATCTGATTTCATGGTTGGGAGGGGGATATCTTTAGAAGGTTTTGAGCCTTTCCTTCTTGATTTTCCCATCTGTGTTCATAAGATATACCTTCCCACTATTAGTCTATGCTTCAAAGTACTAAATTTGATACCAGTTGTTGGAAATACTGAGAGGGGGGTAAATTAGTATATCATTTCAATTCTTAAATTATGCCAGTTAAGATCATTAATTAAACCAGAACACAAGATGTACCAAGACAGAATAATTTTATTAATAAAATGATGAGGACTCCAATCATATTATAAAAACTCAAGTTCCAATTTATAAAACAAAAAACTATAACTTATTCAGGGATCAAACCCTAGATAAAAACTCCAATCCTCAATTACATACTAGGTTCCAACCTGGACAACAAATCCAAGCTCCAACTTGGTCTACTTGAGGAATAAAATCCTCTCAACAAATTCAGGCTCCAACTCGGTTTTCCAGAAGGCTCCAACTTTGTGTGAGGACTCCAATCCTCTATGGATCCAACTCTCTTAATCTACTTCAATCCTTCAAGGTGGCTTAGTGTTGCTTCAAGACTTCAAATATATTCTTCAACATGTCTTGGAAGATATCTCTGACAAAGGCTTCAATAATGTATCCAAGGGCTCTTCATGATCAACTTCAACATGTATTCCATATCAACTTCATATCTGCAACAATGGAACTCTAGGATGATACTCCAAGATTTGCCTCGAAGTGTCTTCAATATTCCTTTACAAGGTACTTCAAGTTTCCTTTAGAACAACCCAAAAAAATAGCTTCAATACTGCTGCAAGGTATCTTCAACAAATGCTTCTATATGGCTTCCAAGATACTTTAGGGTGTTCTTTAAGAATGCTCCAATAATTTCCTTAATGATGCTCCAAGTGTAGACAAGGGTGATCAACTCAACAAGTTTTCTTCAATAATCATGGTCTTCAAAGGTTTCTCCAATGAAGGTTTTAGGTCTACTTCAAAAAATCTTCAATAAGTCTACTTTAGCAAGTCTTCAATAAGGTTGCTACAATAGCCCAAGTTCTATCTGAGAGAAGGTTAAATTCTTCGCCCAAAAAAGTGTCAACAATATGTTCCAAAGATGTTTTCAAAAATGATCCAAATGTTCTTTCAAACAATGTCTCAACTTAGCTTCAAAGATCCAATCCAAATGCAAAGATACTACTTCAATAGTGCCTTCAAAATTCTACCCCAAAAGATACACAATGTTGCTTCAAAATTATGGTTAAGTCTACAACTTAAAGCCAAAATAATAGAGGTCTGGTCGAAACTTTCCACATGTCTGAATTATAATAGGTTAAGTAGGTCCAAATTGTGTCACATTCCCCAGTTCCGAACTGTCACACGAGCCATAGCTGTAAACAGTTTTCAAGCCACAAGTCCGAACTATCATAGGTATGTGCTGTCATAGGTCATAGGTTCAAGGTGCCCACATGTAGGTCTATAATTCAAGGCTGAAACTATCTCCGAAAGGGCCAGCTTTATGTCATAATAAGGCTTGAATATGAATGCTCCAATGTTCAAGGTATTTTCCAAACGGAGGTCAGTGATTTGCTTCTAGAGAGGACCAAGTACTGCCATGTTCAAGGCCAAAATTTTAGACTTGATACGAACCCAAATTTGTAGATCTATGCCTCAAGGCCGAGCTTGCCTTAGGGCATAGGTTCAAGGTTGCAGTAGGGCCAAATTAAGTCTTTTCAAAGGATTAAAGGATCTGTTCAAGGTGATCAGGGATGGTCTATTCAAATGATCCAAGATGTTGATGTTGTGATTAAATTAACTAGGTTTTCCACAACATAGTTCCTCAAATCTCATTAACCAATGAGATAATGAGACAAAATGCTCTAAATTTATAACTAGGATTTTTTTTATTTTTATTTTTATTTTTAATGCGAAAAAAAAAGTTTGTGTCATAAAAGTGAAGAATTTACATTGAAAAAATACATAAATAATATACATAACAAAAATGAATTATTTACAATGAAAGCAATTTCCATACTCTGGAAATAGTAAGAATTGAAATAAAATTAGATTCAATAAAAGTAGCGGGCTAGTTAGAATCTTGGGGCCAATGAACTTGAATTATGTAGAGCATAAGTTGCAACAATTTAGTTAATAAAGAGAGAATGCTTATGTAAAATATAAAAAAATAAATGAATATATGCCCAGTAACAACGTTGCAAATAAAAGGATGGTTTTATTTATAATGTAAAAGTACAACCAAATTCTTGAAAAGCAGACCCTTGTAGATGTCTTTAACCAATCTCATTGCAAAATACTGCGATGAAAAATCAAATAATATACAATAGTATGGAAAAAAAAAGGATGTCAATTGATTAAATCCTTAAATTAAGAAAATGCAGTTTTGGGCAACTTGTTCTCTGGAAAATGATAACTGTTAACACTGGTTAAAGGAAAACTAGACCTTCGAACAACAATGAAATAAATAAGGAAAACACAAGGTACCTGAGAAATTCCCTAAAAAATTAATGGCATCACCTTAATTTGTCCCCCATGGTCAAATGAGACTGTTGTCATGATCAAGATTAACTTCCAACTTTTGAAGAAAATAAAATCAAATGACAGAACGACAAATTACAAATTTTATGGTATACCTCTCTTCACAGTTCTTTCTCCTTTTCCTTCATAGATCCAATCCCTTTTTAAAGAACTTGAAAGAAGTTTTGGAAGTTTTGTTGTTTAAAATATTTCATTATGTTTGATTTTTCTAATATGAGTTTGATTAGAAAGGAGGGAAGGGATGTCCCAAAGGTGTGATATAATAAATTAATTTATGAACTTTATGTTTGGCCCTAGTAAGTGAGACCCCTCTTTCTATTAAGTTGGTTTCAAAGCTTTTTCCTCTAAAAGCATAAATGGGAGACTCTCTAATCATACACTTTACCCCATAAAAAATGTGCAATATCCAAACATGATCATAAACATATAAAATACCAAATCATGAATAAAGTAGGTCATAATCTCATATGAAACCATTCAAACATAAATGCCACATCATTAAGTTTCCATTTGCATATGATACCAAAGTGAAAAGCATATCATCATAAAAATGTAATAAAATCCTTGTAACTCCCTTGTGCCTCCAGAAAAATATAAAAAAATGGCATGTGATCATGATCATGATGTCTCAAAATATATATTTCCTAAAAATACCCAAAGCTATACAACTACCCACATAAAATGCTACACAACAAATGTTGCAGATATGAAATAGAGAGCCTAAAATGCAATTCCAATGATAACTGAAAGCATAACATGCAAAAACTTATCTAAAAACAAAGATGAAAATTTACTTGAACCTATACTTTCTATGTGATGTGATTTTTACTCCATGAGAACTTTCAACTTGCTACTCATTATGGGTGTCATGGGAATGAAAGGTGACTGAGTGTGAAGATTCATGTTACCAGTCAGATTTGGTAGCCTTGGATTTTTGTTTTTTAGAGCTTGTAATTGGCTTAGGATATTGTATTATGGGGTGTGAGTGATGGGCAATGTGTGATTTAAAATATGGTGAAGTTTGCAAGGCTTGCAAAAGAGGAGGTTGAGGAGTAGAAGATATGCAAGAGTGCCCCATGCTAGAATGTGCTTGATGGGTTTGGGATTAACCATGGATTTCCACCCATCATTGGATGACATAACGATCTATCCTAAAATGTCTGGTTGGACAGGTGCACCCATGCTAGGAGCATGATGCACAGAGGGTTGTAGAGGTTATGGATTAGGCTGGCTAGATAAAATTACCACCCTTGTAGTAAGAAACTATCTTAGCTTAGGAGAATCACCATAAAAATTCACATATATTATTTGTATTCTACTCTTCTTTATCCCCAATCCTCTCCCTCTATTCTACCTTTCTCTACCCTTGCTACCTCTACTAAAGAAGGTCATTGCCGTAACAATTGATGCATGAAATTAATTAAGCTTAACAAACATTAATCATGTATTATGAGACATCTTACTATGCCTTGGTAAATAAACAAACATCATAGGAGTGAAATAATAAAGGAGTGGGAGAGAATATAATTTTCCATACATAATATCCTTCACCGCAAAAAATATTGATGCATTAAACTATAATAGGCACTGTAAATTCTGAAAGTAATTCATTATTGAGGAAAATCGACTTGGCATACATGCATTAACATGGTTGTATGTTATCATATGTATGCATGGAATGGGACAAGGACAAACCCATACAAGTGAGTCAAAGTCAATAGGTATCAAACAAGTTTATGTAAAACACATGGCTGACATGAGACAATAGGATAACTGGAGGAGCAAGGGACATATAATTTTATAACGAAATGAATTTGAATTAAAAATAGTACGGGAAGATGGGTTATGACAAAGTCACAATGAGTGTTAACTACATTTTGTAAACTGCATGTGATTTTAACAACATTTTTTGAGTAGGTGTCATGATCGGGACCTTGTATGGGTCCAATACCCAAAGAGTCTCAAAGGCCCAGGTGGAATGACACACCATCAAACATATTTAACTTGAGACAATACAAACTATGTGGAAATATTACATTATGTAAAAGGCGAAATAAGTGCAATTGAGAAAATACAAACTCTGTGGAAATATTATATTTCTCATAGCACATGACACAGAGGAAACTAGGGAAGGGAAGGTTTACCAACACATTTCATATATAGAAAATATGACATAGAGCTTGTAATTCCACAATTTTAAAAAATCATTAAGAAACCAATACCTTTGCCTTAAAACACCTTGATTCAATTGGAGATTCAATTTAAAGCCCTATTCCTTCATTCTTGACACAACAAATTGGTTCTTGGAGTCCAAAGATTCACATTTTAAGAAATTTTCACACAGTTCCAAGTGGAATCTCTTGGGGGGTGGTAATGAAATATCTGGAATGGAAAAGAAGTGTAGTGTAATGATGGCATGACCATAATATTAACTCCAATGTACGTGGAGGTCAATTCATAACTACAAGTGGAACATAAGGAATGCCAAATCACTGCTACAATGGACAGGTCATTCAGTGGATGATGGAAAGTAAGTATAAGACCAATGAACAAGACTTAACTTTCTGATGTGGAAAGACAAGTGGTCAATAAGGCAGAATGCGAGGGGTTATCCAAATGACAAGTGTAATGATCCACGTATATCATGGTATTACTGACCCAGTCATGATTGAAGGTGGAAATCAAGGTTCTGCAATTAAAAAGAAATGGACGAGTTCACCATGGAATTGAATGCAAAGATTATATCACTACAAAGGCCCTTATGCCAAATTTGGTGCCTCAGATATTACTGTCCGGTCTCAAT
This sequence comes from Pinus taeda, assembly GCA_000404065.3. NCBI lineage: Eukaryota > Viridiplantae > Streptophyta > Pinopsida > Pinales > Pinaceae > Pinus > Pinus taeda. The sequence continues at coordinate 33,696 of APFE031472332.1, forward strand.
AACTATTGATGGCTTCAAAATGAAGGATATTAATCTACACACTGCACAATGGTAACATATAGTTGTTTATTACACCGAGATACACCAAGTGTAAATATTTCTCACCATGTGGAATTTGTGCCAATATTATTTCAGACATGAGTTGAGCTGTCTGCAATATTCTATTGACCTCATCTATATTGACTTCTTATTACAAGGTGGTCACCAGGGCTTGTTAAAGAATGAAAAAGGTGGATAAAATTTTCTCTTTTAAATATTATCAAAATTTAAATAAGATTACATAGGAAATGTAAAAAATAAATGACTCGAGTGAAACTCAACTAGAACTCAGATGATCTGGGCTAAACTCTAAGTGATTGTGATAATAGGATGAATAGTTATGACACCTAGCAGGTGGTTGGAATTAGATTTTCCAACAACCCCCCTTAATTACAACCACATAAAATTTAAGCTAAGATGCTTTTTGGTTTGTCTCAGCTAGACTTACAATTTAAAAAAAATAACATCAACCAAATTTCGTTTTTTTCTTTTTCTTTTCTTCCAAATCTTGTATCCTCTAAATTGTTTTAACCTTTTCTTTTTGTTGTATGCTTCAAATTTCAAATTCTTGTTTTGTTGGTGTAGCTCTTCCTTTGTTTTAGGCTATCCATGCATATCATCTATCTCTTTAAAAAATTACTTTTATGTGGATTTCTGCCACATGCCATCTTTTGTAGTGGGATTTTCATCATCAATTTTTTGAACATCAATTTGTTGTAACATAAGATGAGAATAAAAATTTATCTTTTCAAGACTCCAATACTTGAAAATTTCATTAATGTTTTCATCATCCAAGCCGTCTTCAACATTCATTTCTTCAAATTATATGAAGACTTCATTAAAACATGGTGTTGCAAGCCATGCTTTAAGGAACTTTATCTATTCTTCATAATCTTCTTGTTTACATGCACACTGGAAATCAATGTTAGGATTAAAAATATTTGCAAAATGATATTGGTTTTGTTCTTTCTGCTCTGTAATGAGAGATTTCCTGGTTGATCCAGGTGGATATTGGTGGCCACACATCTATTTCACTTGGAACCCCACAACTGTCTCTTTCAGTTTTTTTTTTTTTTTTTTTTTTTTTTTTAGCACAATTTACTATTTATGGCAATTCTTCGGGTCCTGAACTTCGGGAATCGCTTTGAGGCCCTAAACGATGTTTTTCTTTTGGGAAATTTGGGGTCAACATGAGACTTTAATTGATGTTGGACACTCGAAAGGTGTAATACTTGGATAGATCTTTCTAACGAGGTATTTTGCATGTCAAACGGAGATTGTATGCCAAAGTTACGACCCCGGGAATTTGATGTAACAATTTACCCAAACGGGGCCCATAGTTTTTCGCTTCATCTCTTAGGGTTAAGTTTTTGGATGTTTAGGGTTTCCCATTATTTCTCAATAATAAATAGGCCTTTTATCTTCTTTATAACATAGTTCAGAGGCACTTAGCTGCCACATCTCTTCTCAAAGATAAGCTACAATTGCTCAAGCTAGTCTTATTTCTATTTTGTTTGTAAACATATTTCAGTATTTAATATTAATGAAATGAAGTGTTATTTTTGTTGCAGATATGTATTTATGGTTATATCTATAATTTGTTGCATTCTTGTTTAAATTCAGGTCACTAGTATTAGAGCGGTCTGCTCTTACTCTGATTTTCATTGCATGTCCCCAATGAGGTCGGGATATAAGGAGTTAGGGCTTGAACTGGTCAAACCTTTACAAGACCAGCCTCACAAATCCCGATGACCTTACATGGGAGAAGAAAAGAAAGATGAGGGGTTAGGAGATCCTTTCAAAATCTTGCTTGAAGAAGCCCTCGAATGATAGAGGAACGCGATGATGGACACTTTGCCCCAATCCTTCAGTGGCTACCCAAGGGCGACAAATCTACTTCAAGCAGCTACTATGGAAGCGCCACACCCTTTAACATACAAGTTAACTTTGACATTCCCATATTATAGGGTAAGATAGATGTAGACACCATAGATAAATGGTTAAATATGCTAGAAGGATATTTTTCTGTTCATGATTTTTCCATCCGGGAAAATATTACTTTTTCTCTTCTCAAAGCCGCCCCCCACATTGAGGAATGGTGGGAAACCTATTGTGAGAAAAAGGATGAAAGTATGCCCTCACAATTTTGAGTCGTACCCACTTGGGATCCATTCCAGGATGCCATCAAGGAGAAGTACTACCCTATCGGGAGATATGAGGATAACTACATAAAGTGGACCACACTGCGACAAGGAAGGGACCAAGACGTGCCAAAGTTTACCAATGTTTTTCATACCCTTCGTATGAAGTTGTGTATCAAGGATTTTGAGAAACATTTGGTACTCAAGTGCCACGACTACCTACACAGGTACATCCAAGATGAGATGGAGTTCTTGGACATCTCCTCGCTCAACACGACATACCAATATGTTGACAAGATCAAGTAGAAGCTTAAACAAAAAGAAATGAGACTTTGGATCTGCGAATTCGAAGCAAGGGAAAGGCACCCCCAAACCACAGAGAAAAGGGCAAAGCCAAGGCGGGGTGACCTAGGATAACCCACTGAAGCCACAAGCAAAGAACAACACTATGAACACAAAGAAGGACACAAGAAAGTGGTGTGATTTCCATAAGATCTCCACTCACAACACAAGTGAGTGTCGGGCCAAGCAGTCATTGGTGGCTGAGCTGAAGGCTTTTGAATCCAACGCATGTTCTGACTTTGAGTCACAACCTAACAAGGGGAATGACAAAGAGAAGTAGATCATTAATGCGAAGCCCAATGCCACTGTGGCCACCACCAAGATCCAGAAGATTGATCCTGAAGATCCAGAAGAGGGGGAGCACCTATTCCACTCACAGATGTAGGTGAAGGGTTCTCCGTTGTAGTTTATTGTCGACAACAGGAGCTAAAACAACCTCATTTCAGTAGAGCTCATGAAGTGGTTGGGCATATTGATAACAACACATCTGCAGTTGTATACCATCTGATGGCTTCACCAAGGATGAGATCTCCGCGTCAGCCAACAATGTCACCTTCCCTACAACATCAAGCCCTTCATGGATGAGGTACTGTGTGGTGTTGATCCTCTTGAAGTTTGTTATGTATTATTAGGACAACCATACTTATGGAAGAAACATGTTGTATATGAGTCTAGACCTCGCTCTGTTATTATTTCTTTGGGTACTAAGTTATACAGGATACCGGAGGTAGCCCCACCTATTGCCATCTCTTTGATCTCTACTAAGCAATCCAGTAAGGTCATCTCCCAGACTGGGAAATTTGTTTTCTTTCTGACTTGCTCTCAAAGTAAGGGGAAGGTCATAGCTATAACTATGGCCCCCAGGAAGGGTTCCTCCAAGCAACAAAAGCAAACTGATACAATCATGGAAGAATACAGGGACATCTCCTCACCCACAGGGGTACCCTTGCATTATTAGGTCACGCATTCAATCGATTTGAATCCCAAAGCACCTCTACCCAACATACCAATATATCGCTGCTCCATTTGGAAAATGAAGAGATCAAGTAGAAAATACAGGAGTTTTTGCAGAAAAGGAACATATGACCAAGTTCCTCGCCTTGTGGGAGCCCAATTGTACTTGTACAAAAGAAGGAAGGGACCTAGAGGCTATGCATTTATTACTGGGCACTAAACAAAATCACTGTCAAGAACATGTATCCAATCCCACGGATTGATGACCTGCTGGACCAACTCAAGGGGGCTAAATATTTCAACAAGATCAATCTGAAGTCTAATTATTGCCAGTTCCAATAAGGCCCATAGATGTATGGAAGATTACATTTAAATCCAAGGAAGACCTTTTTGAATGGTTGGTTATGCCCTTTGGGTTGAAAAATGTCCCTGCTACTTTTATGAGGCTAATGTATGACACCTTGAGGCCCTTAACCAACTTGTTCATGGTGGTTTATCTAGACAACATCGTCATCTTCAGCAAGAGTTGGGAAGAATACTTGCAACACATTCAACAGGCCCTTCAAACCCTTCGACAACACAAACTGTGTGCCAACTTGGAGAAATGCACCTTTGGCATGAGCCAAGTCTAATACTTGGGTTACATCATAGATGAGTGTGGTGTACATGTGGACTTGACCAAGATCCAATTCACTTGGGATTGGCCAACCCCGACCACTCTAATGGAGCTTTGTAGGATTTTGGGCCTTGCAAATTTCTATCGGAGGTTCATGTTGGGATTCTCCCATATCACTTGGTCTTTAAGTCAGATTACTAAGGGTGGGACAAAAGAAAAGTTTTCTTGGTCTGAGCCCCAACAAAAGGCGTTCGTTGAGTTGAAGCACCGCCTGTGCTATGCACCTGTACTCACACTGCTAGACCTGCAACAACCATTTGAAATCGAGACAAAAGCCTTAGACAATTCTATTGGTGTAGTCATCACTTAGCATGGGCCTCCAGTGGCCTATCATAGTGAGACACTTTTCGATACAATTCGGAAGTACCCCACCTATGATAAAGAGATGCATTCCATCACGTAGGCTTTTCGACAATGGAAGCACTGCATTCTGGGGAAGGAGACGATCATCCACACCGATCACCGACATCTTTAGTTTATACATACACAAGAGAAGTTGTAGAATGATCACCATCAAAAGTGGTCTACATATCTGCAACAATTCCACTTGAACATTAAATACAAAAAGGGTAGCACCAATCATGTTGTAGACTGCCTCAACTGCCCCCCAATTGTAGCACTGAGCACTGTTCTCAACTCTTGTGGTCACGAGACGTCTAGATTGCCGCAACTATACAAAAATGATCCAGAGTTCGCCTCCACATACTAGATGCTAGTAGATGGAAAACAAGTTCCTGATTTCCACTTCTAGGTCGCATTATTATGCTACCTGGGCCATCTTTGTGCGCCTTCAAGTGAGCATGCCAAGATGATTTGGGAGGTGGACTACAGTTGGGTCGTAGGACACTATGGTGTGTAGAAAACTGTGGCTATATTACAAAAGTAGTTTTATTGGCCCAAACTCCGACTGGATGTTGGGAAATATATCACATCCTGTACTTCTTATGCGATTGCCAAGCCAACCATCAAGAAGCAAGGCTTGTACACTCCTCTGCCTACTACAAGCTAGCCGCAAGAATCTATATCCATGGACTATATGTCTGGCCTCCCTTCTACCAAGCATGTTAATGACTGTCTATTTATGGTTGCGGATAGATTTTCTAAGATGGCTATATTGGTGGCCTACAAGAAGAGTATCACAGTAGAGGACATTGCCAAACTCTTCTTTGAACGAGTATGGGTAAATTTTGGGACCCCGCAGACCATTATATCAGATTGGGATAGTAGGTTCCTGAGCACATTTTGGTCAAGCCTTTGGACACTATTGGACACCAATCTCACCAACTCAACTGCCTTCAATCCCCAGGGTGATGGCCAGACGAAGGTCGTCAATAGGATGATAATGCACATACTCCGCATGTACAACTCCAAGCATCCTTGAACTTGGGATGAGAATCTTCCATTTGTGCAACAAAGTTATAACATAGGTATCCATAGGTCGACTCGTCGCAGTCCCTTTTAAGTGGGTTTAGGATTTCAACCATTGTGTCTGATTGAATTTGTCATGCCTCATGCGACTACACAAACATAATCCACACATGTATTGTTTGAGGTTGATAAAGAAACCAGATTTATTAAACACATCCAACACATTTTCCAGCAGGTTTAGGACATCTTGGAGAAGTCAAATGCCAAGTACAAGCAACAACATGATCAACATCATGTGCTACACAAGTTTCAGCTGGGTGACAAAGTTTGGTTGCATTTGAAAAAATAATGCCTTACCAGAGCCCATCAAAAGCTTAGACCACTCTGATATGGTCCTTTCACCATTACCAAGGCTGTGGGAGACAATGCTTTTGAGCCTAGCATTCCCCCATTCCTTGGCCTGCACCAAGTGTTTAATGGGGACTGCCTTCAACCATACTTCCCACCATTACTAGACACATTAGATATTGCACAACTACTCACACCAACAAAGTTAAACCCAGACTGCATGGAACAGGCCACAACCGAGCATATTATGGACAAACATGTCAAGAAAAATCGCGAAAAAAAGATCCAATTATATCGTGTTGTCAAAGCTGGCAAGCTTCTGCACCAAGTTAAGTGGCTCACTAGGGACCAAGTTCAGTAGAAGTTTCCCCATCTCATGGAGGCACTCAATGCAATGGGGACCATTGCTTCCTAAGTGGGGAGGATTGATCCAAGTGGATGTTGGCAGCCACCGGCCTATTCCACTTTTACCTCCACCACTGTCTATTTTAATTTTTCAGTTTCCTTAATTGTAGAACAATTTACTATTTTTGGCAATTTTTCGGGTTCTGAACTTCTGGAGCCATTTTGAGGCCCTAACCGACGTTTCTTGGGAAAACCGGGGCCAACATGGGGCACAAATTGACATTGTCTACTCGAAAGTTGTAGCTCTCAAATAGATATTTCTAACGAGGTATTGTGTGCATGAAACGAAGATCATATGCTAAAGTTATGACCCCAGGAAGTTGATGTAGCAATTTACTCAAACAGGGCCCATAGTTTGGCGCTTTATCTCTTGGAGTTAGGTTTTTGGATGTTTAGGGTTTCCCATTGTTTCTCAATAATAAATAGGCCTTCAAGCCTCATTGTAACAGATTTCAGACGCATGTAGCCACCACATCTATTCTCAGAGATAAGCTACCATTGCCTAAGTTAGTCTTATTTCCATTATGTTTGTAAGCATATTTCAATTGAAATGAAGTGTTCTTTCTATTGCATCTTTGTATTTATGGTTATATCTGTAATTTGTTGTGTTTCTGTTTAATTTCGGATCACTAGTGCTTCCTTTTCTGCCTTTGTCGCTTCAGCTACTTCAAAGATGTTTTCTTCTACTTTGTTTTTAGAGCTAAGTGGGTTTCTCTCACCAAATAGCAGTATATCACTTAAAAGTTTTTGTTGCATCATATGTAACCATTCATCATTAGTCAATTGGTATTCATCAAACTTAACATCAACAAATTGAATTATTGGATTTACTGTAACACTAGTTGTTTCAATGACAACTTCATTGTTATCAACAAGCATTGTTGCTAGATTCACCAAATTTTCATCCACCTGTGCCTAAGCATAGTGGGATTCAGGAGCATTTGTGTGCTTTTTTGCAGCAACTGGTAACAAACCATCATTATTGTTATCCACTTTGAAGTGGGATTCACCAAAATCTTCATCTTCAACTTGATTACTCCCCTTTACACCAAAATTCCTCTCAAGAGTGTCCTAGGCTTCCTTGGTTGCATTTGCATCTACTATGAGGGGAATAATTCTGTCATGTACACATTCTTTTATGCATTTCAATGCGAAGGCATTCTTTTTCCTTTTGTCTTCCAAATATTTCAAGTGGATCTCAAACAACACTTGTTGCTACTTCGACTCTCTCAACCTTTGAATTTTCTCATTTGTTCACAATCTTCTCACACAAGTATTCAACAAATCCAACTCTCTTTACTCTGCCATGGCTTCCACCTTAAAAAGAACACTTTACTTCTCTATAAAAAAAAATCCGATACTATTATTTTTATTTGAAAATAATATTTTAATGCTCATGATTGATTTGAACAACATCCTATTTTTTTTAATAAGACCCTTTATTAAAAAAATAATTGAATGTCTTTTGTCTTTGAAAAGAACAATCAACATTTTTTTTTTTTTAAACTATAACGATTATATTAATTATTTAAAATTGGTTGGGCCGAAACCAAAACAACCATCATTACAATATTCATGATTCCTTTTAGTTGCAGCTCTCCTTTTCCTTGCATAGGTGTAGATTTACTCTAGATTACGGGATCGGGTTCCAAGTAGGTTCTTCATCATTCTTGCTTAAGGCTCCTTGTGGCAGGAGGCATGCCAGGTTTGCTTTTGCGTCTGCTTCCTTATTTGAGCCATGCAGAATATGGAAAAGGAGATAAGAGCATGTATCTCAACGTTTGAAGTGCCTTTATGAGCGCCAGATTGCTGAAGTGGTCCTCTGAATTTAATATCTTTATCAAAATTTCCGAGTCCCCGAAGACTTGTATTTCCTTAATGCCTTTTTCACGTGCTATCTGACAGGCTTTTAGCAACCCAAGAATTTCTACTTGGTTGTTGGTTCTCTGTCCAAGTCCCCAGCTGACGCTATCTTCACGAATACCCTCTGGGGAGTAGATCACTCTGCTTGCTCCTGCTTTCCTTGAATTGCCTTTGGAGGCACCATAAAAAATGATTGTTGTTTTACCCTGTTTCCTCCACCAAGCTTGAAAATATGTGTCCGTTTCTCGTAGTCTCCATATAAGAGGTTTACTGGGGCAAGTGGTGTTGTTTATCCTGTCTCGAAATATATAAGTTCCCATCCATTTTTTTTTCTTCCCGGAGAAGCATGTTATCATATTTAAGGGGATGATTGGCCACAGTCTCGAGGAGTAATGCTTTTGCTGCCACTTTCAAAGGGGAGTTCAGAATGATGTTGAAGATCTGGTCGTTTATGGCGAGCCATATTTTCCAGCAGACATATTTAGGTACTAGTTTCCAAATTCTGTTCCATGTTGTCTTTCTTTGGGTCATGTGAGGATAACACATTCTCTAGATGCTATAAAGGTTAGCTACTTTGACTTGCAATGGGGCAGAGACATTAAGACCTTGAAAGATGAAGTCCCAGACTTCTTGAGCAAAAGAACAATCAACATTTTAATGAAGCCCTTTTTAAAAAAGTACACGAACATTTTTTCAAAAAACTTCCCAGTTTCAACGAAGACCTCAAAGTCTTTTTTGAAAAGAAACAAGGTATTTACATGTCAAACCCTTTTAAAATATCGCATAACCCTTTTCTTTTAAAAAATTACCTGAGTTATTGAGAAATGGTACAAAGGCACTCAACAAATTACATGAGGCATTCAGAGATAGTACAAAGGCACTCAACAAATTACATAAGGCCTTTTAAAAAAACTCTGGAATAGAATTTACCAAAGTGAATGAACTTCATGCAATAGAATATACCAAAGTGAATAAACGAATGAACTTTAAGTGGAATTTTTTTTTTTTTAAATAAAATTTTATTTGTTTGAGATAGTTTCATTAGTAATGGCTATGGAAATAAATTTTTATTAAACTAAAAGTTTAAATTCAAATTTTATGTTATCTATTGAAGTGAGAAATTAAACGGGATAAAGATATAACCCTACAGAACTTAAAAAAAATAAAAATAAACACTTTCAAACTAACAATGGAAGGACCTTTGATCTTTGGGATGACTCGTAGTGGTCAAGGTATTTGGACTAGTCAACTTGTGATGTCCGCCACACGAAAAATAACAACTTTTAACTGACTTCGATAATGACCCTGTGGCCAGTAGTATGAAGCTGCGTTAATGTTGGAATTCGACTTTGCTTGAAGTGTCCGCAGATAACGCTGCTGGTACAACGGTTGAGTCCGTTACTGTCATGAATTTTACTGTTAAAGGTCGTCGCAGTTGTGCATCAGCGGTGCGTTGGCTTGTAGCGATTCTGAGATGCGTACTCTGGCTGCCCGGGAAAAAAAAAAAAAAAAAAAAAAAAAAAAAAAAAAAAAAAAAAAAAACATTTCATATTCGTTTTAGGTGAGCACAATAATCTGTTTCATTGATTGATGGATTTTCTTCGCCTTTACTGGCTTGGCAGCAACTTTTTCATGGCTATCTCACCGCTTCCTCGTAGGAGGCTTATTTAAATTTCTTCTGCTCAATTTTATGCAAAACGATGTTGAAACTTTTTGCCCAAATTGTGGTTCTCTTTAAGGGGTCCCACTTATTAGATTAATTTGTGTTATTAGTTCCAATTTTAGAGGTTTAGTCAAAGAGTAATTATTTAGGGGAGATCACAATGACTTGCGGAGCTTCTAGAAATATTGACAATCATCAACACAAGAAACTACAAAATAGAGAATTTGCTTCGAAGTGTCACAAAATAGCTCAAAATTTCTGCTTCAAGATGTGATGAAATGTCACAGAATTGTCTACTCCCAAATGTTGCAAGGTTTGATCCAAAGAATTGTGGAAAGATTCTACTCCAATGTGCATGAAAATCACTGAAGAATAAGTCCAAAATTCCATAGAGGATAACCTAAATCAGGTATGAAATTGTACATAAGTTAGTTCACAGGATAATTCATTTTCTTCAGTTCCAAAGGTTCACAGGGTGTGAACCTTATCCTTCACCTTAGATCCTAATTGTCTCTCTGTCTTGTCTTTGATTTGGGTGCCTCAATGGAGGAGAATTCATGCTAATATATAGTGGGTTGACCCTATTGTGAATGGTCATGTCTCTTGGGGTGCTCATGTAGGCTGACTTATGTAGGTTTGAACAAAAATGGTTCTTTAACTTGTAAATTCATTGTCTTTCCAACTAAGAGGAGTTACAAGCAAAGTAAATGCCCATTGGAAATGCCTTAATGTCCTCTACAAGACTATTACAATTTCATCCTTATTTGAAGTCCATTTGACATCAATAACAATTAATTTATCCAATAGTTATTAATGGATTCACTATCAATTAAATAATTATGTAAAATTAATTCATGATAAAAGGGAGGGAGTTTGCCATGTGATTTTTGTTGGATCAATGAATTTGAGAATTCATCACCACGTGATTTTCATTGGATCAATGAATTTGAGAATTCATCACCATGTGATTATGGCTAGTTCATTGCAGTAACTTCAATCCTTATATTTGGGAGTTCGTCACCCTTAAGATTTTGAATAAGAATCTCTCTTTGTTGAGAAATTTTGATAACCTCATAAAAGGGTAAAGTGATTTTTAATTTTTGCAAATTAGCTATTATATTGTAAGCCATCTTGGTCAATTCTTGAGATGGTACAATTTTATCTTGTGACTTAATGGCTTGTACTACTTCTTGATCTAGGCTCAGATCAATCATCATTGTTTTCTCCCTTATTTTATTCAACTAAGTTTGAATTTGAACCACATTTTCTTGATCCACATATTCTTCATATTCATGTATCCCTTGTTCCTCAAAGGATAGTATTGGATTTTACCCCATTTCCATTTATTCTCGAGGAGAAGGATATTCTTGAAGCTCATCCTCCAATGCTTGGGAAGAGTCCTCTTCTTGAAATTCTTGGTCATTAATTATTACTGCACTGGTATTTTGATATCTCGGGTGCCCTAGACCTTTGGGTGGCATATTACCCAAATTTTTATTTCTAGGTGGTCAATGTTCGATTGTTATTGAGGCATTTTCCCATCATTTTTCCTTAATTGAAGGAATTCATTCTGCATTTGTTTCATTGCTCTATTCAATTGAGCAATCTTAGTATCAACATTTGAAGTAGATTCTTCCTCATGCCTTGGAATATTTCTTATATTTTGGGGGTGTATTGCAAAATACCTCTCCCTGTGTCAGTTTCTTATATATTTAGGGCTTGAGTTGGTTTGTTTGAATCTGAAATTTTGAGAGGAGCCTTCTCCCTTTGTGTTTTCCCCAAGATGATTTCTAGATCATCATCACTCTGCAACATGTCTTCTTCCATCTTTTGGGCCTTCATCATTGCTCCCTATAAGGTATCTATCCATTTTTATCTCACAACATACTTGAATTTCGAAGGCATAACATTCATATAACTCCCAAATATCATAGGTTCATTAGGATGAGATTGTTTAGGCATCAATTATAGAGTTTTGAAAAATATGAGATTGAAATACTGGTTTTTTTCATTTTTTTTGAATTATAATTTGGGTAAACTGAGTGAGCGTATTGTTGTACCATATTGAGTGAGCATATCATCCAAGGAATGAATTTTCAATATTATCAAAAGAGGGGTAAATTGAGTGAGCATATTGTGGTACCATATTGGGTGAGCATATCATCTAAGGAATGAATTTTCAATATTATCAAAAGAGGTGAAAGAACTAGCTTCTAAAGACAATTACCAATCATAAGAAAATTCTTTGAGTGTTTGGAGAAAAACTCTTACCATTATGTCATCTTGAATAATTCCATGAATGTCACAAATTTATAGGAATTGGTCCATCTATTTCTTAGGGTCCATGACACCATCCCCATTAAATATAGGAAATACCCCAACAAGTAAAGTAGGAAGAGGATGTTGTTCACCCTATAATGAAAGTGGACTTGCTCTAATCCTTATTCTTGGATCTGTTCCTTCTTATTTTCCTCTTCTATCATCCCTTGTTTCTTCTCTTCTTTCCTCTCTTCTTTATTCTTCCACTTTGCTATCACTTGAGGGAAAGAAGAGAAACATTGATTGGTTGGAGGAAGTAGCAATTTATTTTGCAATTTTATTACTATGACTTATTGTCAACGGTCCTTGAAATTTGTCAAAATTCTCCATATTGAACTCTATTATCATTGTGGAATTTCATATTATGATTTTTGGGTAATGATAATTCTTGTTGAGCTAAAATGTCCTAATATCTTTCAAGTTCTTCTCTATTTCTTGTTGTTAGCAAGACAAGATCATGTAGTTGATTCAAAATGCTCGTTTATCACAAAGTCCAATGAAAATGATTTGAAAGGAAAGTGGCATCCACCCATGGTATTTACCCATGATAATTACCCATGGTATCCACCCATGGTATCTACCCATGGTATTGTAACTCAATAAGGTTATAAATAACGGGTCTCACTTTGTAAAAAGACAGATTCATCCACAAAATGTAGTTATAATAGTGTCTCTTATTTTAATAGAAATTTTCTTGGTCTATTTTATGTGTTTTCTTCTTCTCTCTCTGTGTTCTTAGATATTGGCCCCCAAAATCTAGATGAGTGGTATTAGAGTGGGTTATGAATGCATGGCAATCAAGGTTTTATGGGTCTCCAGTTTAGATCCTCTCAGACCAACAACCATATAAAGTGATGAATTATCTTCTCTCATATCCCAATTACACTTGCCATTCATTTTGTTGGTCAATGATAGGGGTTGTTCGCTAGGCGATTGACTTGGAAGTGGTATTCTAGAAGGAGTAAAAGTGGGGTTTGTGAGGAGATCAACATGCAAGAGCTGAATTTCCCTCTTCAATTCTAAATGCATTGAGGGTTTCTATCGTGGTATGTCAAATAAAATATACATGTTGTCAATGCTCCAACACTTTGACATGTTCGTAGGGACTTGATTTGAAGCCCTCGAAGTTTTCCCTTGATGGGTACAAGGCCCATAGCTAGAATGTAGTTAATACATTAAAGGGTTACATTTGGCACCCTCAGTTATAGTTATACCGGTTGACAATTTTTCATACTTTTAAACCTTTTCCTATGAAACTTGGATGTATTTGATAACTTCAAGAAGAAAAGATGTTTTTTCTCTCTTTTAAAATCTATTATTGATCTTTCTCCTCCCGTGCTATTCACCTATAGAATGATTAGATCTTGGAGTGTTGGATTTCTGATCATTTCTTCTCCCATCAACCTTTGGTGGTGGGTCACATTTTGAGATGAAAATTCCTTTCAGCCCTCACGATTCCGATCCACATATTCATCCTCCTTGTATTTGTCATCTTCAGAGATGGATTTAATAGACTTGACCATCTCAACAAAACCTTGACCTATTTGCATCTGTTTCTTTCTTGAAGAAGGAAACTATTGTTGATTGGTCTCCACCATGCTAAGGATAAAAGAAGTCTTCAAAGGAATTTTTTTTTTGTCTTTTCCCTAATGGGTGACCAATACCATGATTACTCCAAGTACTCTTTGCTAAAATCACTTGTAGCTAGACCATTGGAGGTTCGATTCCTGTCCACAACATGAATGCGTTCATTCTATAATATGAATGTGCCTCCTCCATTCTTGGTGCTTGGGACATCCTTGGTGACTCATGGTTTTGTTTCTACAATGTAATCCCAGACTTACTATTCATCTACATGTAACTTGAAATGTGGCTTATAGTGTAAGTACTGATACCATCAGGAAGAACATGCTCAATGGAAGAGGAAAAAGTTGTAATGGAGGTCTCAGTGGATGAAACCTCTAGACATTTCATATCACTATTTTTTCCGCCATTTCTAGAGGTAGTAACAAAAACAAAATCTTTATCTTTAGGTGCATGGAATTTGCTTGGTTAGATCTGTGTTCCACACAGCTTGAAGAGGAGTCACCATACAATGAAAGGAAGCTAAGTTTTGGGAAGATCCATGCAATGGATATTAGAAGGTGGTTCTCTTTGTGTTATGAAATATTAAGAAGGAAAACCAAAACTAGATTTTAATGCAACTAAGCATGAGAGATCCGAGGATCGAATATGGGCCAGATACAACCAGGACATAGGACATAGTCGGATGGCTTACTGAAAATGTTACCATTTCCTTTGGAGACCATGTAGTTTCATTTTCATGAGGATACAAAGTCATTTCATGTTGCTATAATGTTGAAATAAAATACCTTTAAAGTCGAAGAATAGAACTATAAATTCAGAACTTGCAAACAAGCTAGCTTTGAAGCAATCTAATAGAAATTAGAGCATGCTTTCCCCATGAGAGGATTAATTTTGTGAAAATAATTGATGTTTGGGATGAGGCATATTCTAAGATAACCTTGGAGAGCTATTAAAATATGCACTTGAATGTTGATTTTCTGACTTAAATGCTGATTTTGTATTTGTAGCTTCATCTTTGAGCAATAGTTGTGTAGGGTTTGGATTATCTCAAACACCTTCAAGAAGGGTAGGTTTCAATGTTTAGGTCAAGGCATATGTATCATATTTATTTCTTGACAATGATTTCAATGACAAAGTCCTTCTAGAAAAATCTTCTCCACTAGTAGCTGCTCAGAGATTGAATATTGAAATCTACTTTGTTGCTTGGTGGAACCTAAATGTTGTCTTCAACATTTACTACAAGAAAGTGTTGAATGCATTCTCTTACCCTTCGTTGACTTCAACACTTTCATTATTTTTTGGATCATTAATGATGTGGGTGTCTTGGGAAACACATTAGTAGATGCTCTGGACACTGCTTTTGAAATTTTGGAAGTCATTGGAACTGGTGGCAGCTGCACGTACAATTAGGCATGTAGAAACAATTGTTAGCATGTCCAAGGTAGAAATTTCATTCAGAAATCATCATCAAAGTCTTTAGCCAACCTTTAGTGTCTAAGTCTCTTGTTTTCTTCTGGGAGAAATCTTTTTAGTGCCAATCTATCTCACTAACTCCCATTATTAGGGGTTGTGCCTTCGCAATAGCTACGGAACTGAATTTTAACATGAAATGTTTCATGGGTGTAATGATATCAAATATTTATTTTGTATTCCACTAAAATTTTCTCTAAAATTGTCATGAAAGGAGGGAAGTCCATGGGAGGCATGAACTACTTGTTGAGAAATTACCAAATGCGATGTAGTCTAGTCACTTAATTCTTCTTCTTGTTAATTACTTGTGAATATTAGATGCCTTCTTATTACTTCTTATGACTTATTCATAAAAACATTATACAATTTGTCCAATCATCCAAGAAAAGTAGAGATCATAATGAGACAAGAGACCCCAGAAATTAGGTTAGCAGCCAGGTCAAAAACCCACAAAGGGAAAACCCAACAATCCTTTCCTTATAGAATTAGATGAAAATGAGAGATATTCAAGCCAAGACCAAGACCAAACTACCACCAAGATACCAAGTAAAACCATCCTCCAAGTCACCTCCAATAATCAAAGTCAAAACTGGTCAAATATGTTCCAATTTGGTCAAACTCATAAATTTATGTCTTGCAACTAGGGGCCAAAATTTGGCCTGCAATTACCTTAGAATTTCGGCCTCTTTCATAGAAAAAATTCGTCCACATGTGCAAGTCGTAGTAGATTCAAACTTTAGTCAATGAGGAATATTCTTCTTGTGTTTTTGACTTCCTTTTCTCTCCTTTGACTCGACCTTCTTCCTTCTTCACTAGGTGTAGAAGGTACTATTTGTTTTGATGATGAAATGATCTTCCAAGTAGGTTGAACTTGTCTCTTATATATAGTTGTCTAGGAGGGTTGAATAGGCTCCACTTAGGTCAACTTGTAGAAGGAGGTCCAACTTGGTCACCTTTTGGACTTATGAATCAAAATAAAAATTCAAATTTTATTTCTTTTAAATGTCCAAATGGGACATAATGTAAATAAATTTTCTTTTGACTCAAAAACATGTTCATTTTTACTCTAACATGAAGAACATGCTTAAGAAAAAGATAGTAAATACATCAATGATAAATACATATATTATAAATATTGAACCTAGTTACAACTTCAATAGTCCCTCTTAACCAGAGAGGTGTTCATAATGACTCATTAGGATATTCTCAAGTTGAAATATTCACATAAGAAATGATCCAAATTGTTAAGAAACATTGATGATAACATCATCATAACCAACATCGTCTAATTACCAAGGCCTTCAAAAGTAAGCTCTACCTCTCCACTAGATCATAACACAATGTTGCGAGGCATTTAATGAGACACCACATTACCTCTCTCTAAGGCACATACTACACCTAGGTTCACCAGAGTATGTCCTCTACAAGGCCATTTCCTACTTTTCACAAGGAAATGTTAGTCCAGCGGATCCTTCTTTCATCAGGTCAATGTACTTGAATTAGGGTGTTAATCCTAATCGACCATAGTACATGAATCAAGAATGTATGTTCAATATGATTATCCAATCTACCATTCTCCTTATTCGTGTCCATGTACTTGACTTACGACTATTAGTCCTAGTCATAATACATGGTACAAGGAGAACTAGGTGTCCATCCTCACTCCCTCTCAATCTGGGAGAAGTTATCCACAAGTCCAAGCTTGTCTCGAAAAATGCTCATAATTTCCCTTAGGAAGGGAATTTGTCAAAACATTAGCTACCTGTTTATCGATGGAGATATACTATAGCTTCATGGCTCCATCCTGCACCATGTTTCGAATATAGTGGTATTTAATTATAATGTGCTTTGACCTTGCATGAAATAATTGGTTCTCTGCCAACTTTATGTAGCTTTATTCTCACAAAGTATTATGGTTGGCTCCAACATGCCTTCAAACAAATCAACAAGTAATTTACGGAACCAAACAATTTCACAACTAACTTCACTCGCTGCCATATTTTTAGCTTCTGCAATGCTTAGTTGTTAAATTATGGTATGTTCTATGCTTATAGCAGTTTACTTATCTTTCTTATTATTATCCACAGATTAGCAATCACATGTACATAACTTAAAATGCTAATAGAACTAAACGATCGACATAAAACAAGCCAAGTCAAGAGACACAAGATGTGGCGGCTATCTAGGGACAAACCCCAATATCGGGAAACTCTTTGATCAAATCTTCCTTTATCTTCAATAATTTAGCAGAGAGAAATAGTACAAAGATCTGATTTATATCAGCAGCAGCAAACCCCAGATCAACCCTAAACTAGGGCAACAGACCCTAGATCGAACTTGTCAAGTTTCCACCGGTGAGTCATTCACCGTGCACCAGTCCAAGACTTCACCGTGCATCAGTCCAAGATTCGTTGCGCACTAGTGTAAGATTTTGCCACGCACCAGTGCAAGATCTCGCCGCGCACCAATGCAAGATTCTACGCACTAGTGCAAGATTTCGCCGTACACCAGTGCAAGATTTCTCTGTGCACCATTGCAATATTTCAACGTGCATCAATGCAAGATTTCACTGTGCACCAGTGCAAGAATTCACTACGCACCAGTGCAAGATTTCGCCGCACATCAGTGCAAGATTTCGCCGTGCACCAGTGCAAGATTTCACCGCACACCAACACAAGATTTCATTGCGCACCAGTGCAAGATTTCGCCCTGCACCAGTGCAAGATTTCACCGTGCACCAATGCAAGATTTTGTTGTGCACTAGTGCAAGATTTCACCATGCACCAGCGCAAGATTTCGCCGTGCACCAGTGCAAGGTTTCGTCGCGCACCAGTGCAAGATTTCACCGTGCACCAGTGCAAGATTTCGCCGCGCACTAGTGAGCGAGATGTCATGATCAGTGTGTGTCCCAATGAGGAAAAGGCCTCCCGTATTTATATACAAATGTTGATGATGAATAGATGCATCTTTTGGGCTTCTGAGCCTACATGAGTTGCTGGTCAACTTGATAATTATTCCATAATCAAAATAAATTCATATCTCCATAAATACTTATCAGAATCAGATGATCTTTAGATAAATTCTACACCTCTCGATGAGAGGAATCTAATAAAAATATTATCGGCCATGAATAAGATGACCCACATGGAGTTTGGCCCTAGTTTCCAATTTTAACACTCCCTCTCAACTAGGGAGAACTCCATCTGTTCTGTTTGTGACTACTATTCATCCATCAAATGCATAGCCCTATACAACTTGACCCCTGCTCTGCTCTGGTCTATCATGCCTGCTCTACTCTATTCTGTTCTACCCTATTCTGATCTACTTTGCTCTGCTCTATTTTTCTCTGCTCTGCTTTGTTCGACTTATGAAGAGGAAGAAATGATCAAGGATGTATCATATTGACTCAAAGTCAGTCTCAGAGTGTGTACCACTGGTCCTAGACCAGTCTTAACCAACCCAAAGTTAGCGTCATAGTGGGTACAACTCCTACCACTGGCCCCAGACCAGTATCATCCTCCACTGACCCAAATTCAGTCTTAGAGTGTGTACCACTTGTCCTAGACCAGTCTCAACCGACCCAAAGTCAGCGTCATAGTGGGTACCACTCCTACTGCTAGTCCCATACCAGTATCATTAGTCTCAGAGAGTGTACCACTGGTCCCAGACTAGTCTCAACCAACCCGAAGTCAGCGTCATAGTATGTACCACTCTCACTGGTCCCAGACCAGTCTTCCACTAACCCAAATTCAGTCTCAGAGTATGTACCACTGGTCCCAGACTAGTATCAACTAACTCGAAGTCAGCGTCATAGTGGATACAACTCCTACCACTGGTCCTAGACCAGTATCATTGATCCTAGATCAATGAAGGTCATCCTAGCATAGGGAGTATGGTAGATACAACGATGCATCCATCGGTACTACTATGGTCCCTATCCTCATTTCCCTACTCATTGATCAGATGAGAGGTACTTCCTATGAGTCCCAGACTACATGGGTAGGATGCCTTGATAGGAGAACTTAATCAATCCTGTCCTCATAGGAGAACTAATCATCCTACTACAAAAACGCCATGGAGAACACATCATCCAGGCCTCACAGGAGAACTAATCATCCTGCTACATAGTCGTCATGGAGAATACATTATCCAAACCTCACAAGAGAACCAATCATCTTGCTACATAGTCGTCATGGAGAACACATCATCCAGACCTCACAGGAGAACCAATAATCTTGCTACATAGTTGTCATGGAGAACACATCATCCAGACCTCACAGGAGAACCAATCATTCCTGCTACATAGTTTTCATGGAGAACACATCATCCAAACCTCACAGGAGAACCAATCATCCTGCTACATAGTCACCACAGGGTGTACATGTATACCACCAGGGGATGGTGAATCACCCTGTGGTCATATGTCACTTCAAGAAGTACCCCATACCCCCTCGGAGCTCCCAGAGCTCAATGCATCATACAGGACCCTCATCAGAGGGTCATTGAACAATGCCAAGTTGTTCTCAAAAAGTCAGGAATTTGACTTTCCCTAGGGACTTTGTTAGAATGTCAGCGAGCTGTTCATCTATACCGTTATGTTAGAGCCTTATTGCTCCTCTCTGCACCATATCTCAAATATAGTGGTACCTGATATCGATATGCTTGGAGAGATCATGAAATACAGGATTCTCTGACAAATGAATCCCGCTCTGGTTGTCACATAGGATCATAATGGTATCCAATGTAAATCCAAATAGCTCACTGAAGAGCTTTCGGAACCAGATTGCCTCATAGGAGGCCATGCTAGTAGCAATATACTCTGCTTCAGCGGTGCTCAAAGCCACTGAATTCTGCTTCCTTCTCATCCAGGATATCGAAGCAGATCCCAAGGTGAAACAGCACCCAAAAGTGCTTTTACGGTCCACCATACTGCCTGCCCAATCAGCATCAGTATATCCAAATAGTCTCACATCTCCGATAGTGTATCTTAACCCATAAGTGATTGTGCCACGAAGATATCTCAACAGATTCTTGGCACCAATCCAATGTATGTGGTGAGGTTCAACCATATGTTGATTCAATGTGTTGATTGCAAAGCATATGTCTAGACGGGAGTTCACTAAGAACATTAATGCTTTGACGAACGAGTTGCCTATACTCGATAGCATTTCATAAAATAGGTCCAGCAGCACTACCACTTAACTTCTTGAAGTCAAGCTCCATTGGGGTAGTTACAAGCTTGCAATCCACCATACTAAATCTTTCCAATATCTTCACCACATATTTTCCTTGAGATAGGAAAATTTTCCTTGGCTTCTACCATACTTCAAGTTCTAAGAAATAGTGCATCAATCTTCTGTCCTTCATTTCAAATTAGGAAGCTAACTCCCTCTTACATTTGTGAATGAGAGGGTCTGCTCCTGTTAGAAAGAGGTCAACCACATACAACACCAATATGAGAGGTTTGTCATCTTCAACCTTAAAGTAGAGGTTAGGATCGACTTCACTCCTAGTGAATCCCAGCTTCATCAAGTAGCTATCGATCCTCTCATACCATGTTCGGGGTGCTTGCTTCAGACCATAGAGAACTTTCTTCAACCTGCATACATGAGATTTTCGATCATAAATCTCAAATCCTTTAGGTTACTCCACGTAGACCTATTCTTTGATTGAACCATGCAAGAACCCAGTCTTGACATCCATTTGATGTAGGTTCCATCCTTGTGAAGCCGCAAGGGCTATGACCGAGTGGATGGTGGTATATCTGGCAAGAGGTGCAAATATCTCGTCATAGTCTATACCTTCCTTCTGGGAGAAACCACAAGCAACAAAACGAGCCTTATACTTTTCTGTACTTCCATCTGCTGCATGATTTATCTTGTAAAGCCATTTAGAAGTCACAATTGTCTTGTCCAAGGGTCTGGGAACTACTTCCCAGACATCATTCTTCATAATAGACTCATATTATTTGGTCATAGCATCCTTCCATACTTGATGCTTGATGACATCTCAGAATGATGAAGGTTCATTTTGTATGATCGTGCTCATGATGGTAATGTATCCCTGATACCTGTTAGGTTTCTTACTTTCATGGAAGGTTCCTCGAGGTGTAACATGTCCTTTAGCATCATCAAGTAGCCCCCTAAGCCAAGAGGGCCTCTTCCTAGAAGAGGAAGGCTCAGGTGGATCAATAGGATCCATGGGTTCCTCCACATTGGGCATTGTTACATCATCTGCCTATAGAATCTTTGGAAATCTTTGATCATGGAGCATGGCACGGATAGCTTCCACAATCGTACGATTCTTCCTTTCCACCACACCATTCTGTTCAAGAGAATATGGTGTAGTAGTCTCCCTCTTAATGCCAGCCTCTTTACAAAAGTCATGAAACTTGTTAGATTCATATTCAATCCCATTATTAGTCCTTAAGATCTTGATCTTCTCGATCAAGGCTTGAGATGTGTCACAAGATATGACACCTAGCGGACTTCCTCCAACTTGATATAATGAATCAACTCGAAACCCAAGACTAAAGGCATCTTTAATTATTGTTTTACCATGCACGTACCTTGCCATTGATGAAAGCCACCTTGTAGCCTTTGTCTTCCATTGCCAAGATGGACACCAAATTCTTTTTGAGATCAAGTACATATAATACATCCTGGAATTTCTAGCCTTCTTGAATGGTTGTCCTCTTCCTTGATTTCCAACACTCCTTTTACCTTTGCTATTAGATTTTCCATTCCTTTGATTTCCATGAGAGGGATTTTGATCATTGTCCCGGTGTGAGTCCCTTCTATCAGGGCACTCCCTTGCATAGTGACCTACTTTATCGCAAATGTAACATTGTCCTTTTCTTCCACTGTTAGGTCCATTTGTTCCTACCGGTAGCAGATGCATTTGATGGAGGCTCAACAATTTCGCCTTTCACATGGTCCAACACTTCTTGTTCTTCTAATGTTAGATCGAGAGACATCTTCCATCCGTGGTAGTCAGACTTCTCATGGAGCTTGTCTTCAGCAGGGAAGTGTGTTGAGGACCCCACGTATTCTTTTTGGATAGCCTGCCAATCTTCTCTTCGGTGATTGCTCTTGCTCTTGCTCAAGCTTTGTCTTCACCTCAGTGCTAATACCATGTTAAATTATGGTATGTTCTATGCTTATAGCAGTTTACTTATCTTTCTTATTATTATCCACAGATTAGCAATCACATGTACATAAAGTAAAGTGTAGATAGAACATTAAATGATCGACAGAAAACAAGCAAGACAAGAGACACAAGATGTAGCGACTAGCCAGGGACAAACCCCAATATGGGGAAACCCTTTGATCAAATCTTCCTTTATCTTCAATAATTCAGCAAAGAGAAATAGTACAAATATCTAATTTATATATGGAGCAGCAAACCCCAGATCAGCCCTAAACTAGGGCAACAAACCCTAGATCGAACTTGTCAAGTTTCCATTGGTGAGTCATTCACCGTGCACCAGTCCAAGACTTTGTCGTGCATTAGTCCAAGATTCTCCACACACCAGTGCAAGATTTCACCACGCACCAGTGCAAGATTTCGCCCCGCACTAGTGCAAGATTCCGTGCACCAGTGCAAGATTTCGCTACACACCAGTGCAAGGTTTCGCTGTGCATTAGTGCAAGATTTTGCTGTGCATTAGTGCAAGATTTTGCTGTGCATCAGTGCAATATTTCGCCGCGCACTAGTGTAAGATTTCACCATGCATCAGTGTAAGATTTCACCACGCACCAATGGAAGATTTCACTGTGCACCAGTGTAAGATTTCACTGTGCACCAGTGCAAGATTTTGCCGTGCATCAGTGCAAGATTTCGCCACGCACCAGTGCAAGATTTCACCACGCACCAGTGAGAGAAAGAGATGTGATGATCAGTGTGTGTCCTAATGAGGAAAAGACCTCCTGTATTTATATACAAATGTTGATGATGAATAGATGCATCTGTTGGGATTTTGAGCCTACATGAGTTGCTGGTTAGCTTGATAATTATTCCATAATCAAAATAAATTCATATCTCCGAAATACTTATCGGAATCAAATGATCTTTAGATCAATCCTACACCTCTTGACGAGAGGAGTCTAATAAAAATATTATCAACTATGAATAAGATGACCCACATGGAGTTTGGCCCTAGTTGCCAATTTTAACATTAGTGCAACAAAATCCTATTTTCTGCTCATCCATGAAATTATAGTGGATACTAAACAAAAACAACCAACAATAGTAATTTTCCCATCATCAACACTATCAGCCCAATCAAAACCAATGTAACATAATAATCAAATCTCTTTTCCTACAACATATCTCAAACAATGATGTATGGTACCATGAAGATATCTCAAGATGTGCTTTGTTGCCACCTAATGATCATGTCTAGGCTCCATCTAAAACTGGCTCAAAATATTACACAAAAGCATATGTATGGTCAAGTGTTTGCTAAATACATCAGAGAACTAATGAACTACATATGATGATGGATCAACAAGATTTGAATCTAAATTTCTCAGCTTATTCAAATTGGTTATCATTAGAGTTGCCATTGGTTTATAATATATCATCCCGAATTTGTGTAGGATCTTGATCACATATTTTCCTTGATTGAGAAATATTTCACTGGGATTTTGCAAAACCTCAAGTCCCAAGTAATAGTTCATTAATTCAAGATCCTTAATGTCAAATTCTGCTGCTAGTTCCTTTTTTACATTGAAGAATAATATACCCCACACCTGTTATCAATATTTCATCCACATATAGCAATATAATCACTAGTTAATTATTTACTACTTTGATGTAGAGATTCAGTTCTATAATACTTCTAACGAAACCAAGCCTTATCAAATAAGCATCCATACATGCATACCATGCTCTACGAGATTGTTTTAAATCATATAGGGATTTCTTTAATGTACAAACATGAGATTCCTTCCCATGGACCTCAATTCCTTAAGGTTTTTCTATATATAATTCTTCATCAATTTTACCATTAAGAAAAAGAATATTCACATCCATTTGATGTATATTCCATACCATATAAGTTGCAATAGAAATAAGAGTTCTAATTGTCATGTACCTGGCTTTAGGGGAATTTTTTTCATCATAATCAATTCCCTCTTGTTGTGAGAATCCTCTAGCCAAAAATATTTCCTTTTATTTATGAATACTTCCATCAGCTACATGTTTGATCTTTTACATCCATTTGGAAGTCACAACTAATTTTCCTTTAGGTATATGAATTATTTCACAAACGTGATTCTTCATTATTGATTTGTATTCTTCCATCATTTCATTCTTCCATACTTTTTGTTTAACAACCTTTTCATAAGTACAGGGTTTTGATTCAATGAGCTTGGTTAGATATGCTACATAACCAGAATACCTTTTGGGTATTTTACTCTTTGAATGTTCCACTTGGAGCTACATGTCCTTCAACTTCTTGCATTGTTGTTCTAAGCCAAGTAGGTCTCTTTTTGGTTTCTGGAATGATAATAGGATCCACAAGTTCACTTGGTCCTTCAAGTTCTTCATGATGATCAACTAAATGTCTTGGAGAATTAATTTTATTTGGACTATCTTCACTGGGAAATACAAGTCCTTCTTCTTCATTAGAATCAATGGGGATATCCTTGTACTTTTTGTATGTAATGGTTTCATCGAATGTGACATGTCTTCTTACTTCAATGCGACATTTTTCATTGATGTAGATTATGTATGGTTTAGATGAATTAATGTAACCAATGGAGATTCCTCTCATGCTTGCAAGATCTAACTTCTTTCTCTTGTCCTTGGGAATGTGGATGTAGACTGGACATTCAAGATTCTAAGATGATCAACATTAGGATTCTTTCCAGTAAAGGCTTCTTCTAGAGTCATGTCACCAAGAATTTTGTGAGGACTTGTATTTTGTATGTATACTACAGTCATGGAGCGTTCTCCCCATAGGATTTTTGGAATATCTTGATCATGTATCATAACTCTTACACATTCTTCAATGGACCGATTCTTTCTTTCAGCTACAATGTTCTATTGGGGATTATAGGGAACAATCAAATCCCTTTTAATCCTAGGTTCTATACAAAAGGCTACAAGTTCTTTAGATGTATATTCACCTCCATTGTCAGATGCTAAGGTCCTGATCTGCTTTTCTGTCATATTCTCAACTTTGGCCTTGAATTCTTGGAACTTATCGAACATTTCGTCTTTAAAATTCAAGTAATAGATCCAATTCTTTCTAGAAGTCATCAATAAATGTTACATAGTATAGATGACCACCAAATGATTTTTTAGACATTTGACCACACACATTAGAACAGATTAGGTCCAAAATTTCTTTGGATCTTGAGTCACTCCTAGAAAATGACTTCTTCACATTTTTTCCAAGGGCACACCCTTTACAAACTCCTTCATGTTCTTCTTTCAGCTTGGGCATACCTATAACCATTTGAATCAAGGATGAAAATATCTTATAATGAATATGGCCATATCTTCTGTGCCAAATTTTGCATGAATTTATGTCAATATGTACTAAAGCCTTAGAAGGAGGAGTTGGAAATCTATACAACCTCCCCTCACAGATCCCAATAGTCCTAGCACTTTCTATAGTAGGTCCCTTAGCCCAAACAACCACTCTGCCATCGCTAAATGCTATCGTGTCTCCTTTATCTTCTAAACATTAAATACTGAATAATGTTTTTTTCAAACCTGGAACATAAAGGATGTTGTTTAGATGAATGTTCCCATTAGATTCCAATTCGATGGAGGTAGATCCAATGTCTTTAATTGGATAGCTATTTTTATCTCCAAGTTTGACCTTGTAAGAGGAGCTTCCTTTTGATAGATTTTTGAAATGTTCATGTTCAATTTTCATATGCCTTTGGAAGCTCCACTATAAATTACCCATGTCTTGTCATCTTCAATAGAACTTGTAAGAGTAGAGTAGTGACTTTCGTTCTCGAATCTCTTAGGCAATTTTGAAACAAAGGTGATAATATATCCTTTGGTGGATTCAAGAAGAATCCTTAGAGTCTTGAGACCTCCTTTTATGTGTTTGGTAATTGTAAGGAGAGATATTTTCTATAAATATATCTTCAATCAAGAGTCCCACCAAATTGTGATCTTGAAGCTTCCTTCCTTCACCTTAGCTTTGATACTATGTTGAGAAACCAAGTGCAATGTAGTATAGTCACTTAATTCCTCTTCTTGATAATTGATTGTGAATTTCATATGTATTCTTATCACTTCTTATGTCTTCTTCATCAAGAAATTATGCAATTTTTCAATCATCCCAGAAAAATAGAGATTACAATGAGATAAGAGATACCATAAATTAGTCTAGTAGCCAGGGAAAAACCCACAAGGGGAAAACCCAACAGTCCTTTCCTTGTATAATTAGATAAAAATGAGATATATCCAAGCCAATACCATGACCAAACTTCCACCAAGACACCAAGTCAAACCCTTCTCCAAGTCACCTCCAATAGTCAAAGTCGAAGCTGGTAAAATCTACTCTAATCTAGTCAAACTCAAAATTTTTGGGCCTACAATTAGGGTCTGAAAATTTGGCCTACAATTACCTCAAAGAAATCGACCTCTTCCATAGAAAATGTTTATCCACATGTTCAACTTGTAGTAGGGTCAAACTTCAGTCAACAAGGAATATTTCTATGTTTTTGACTTCCTTCTCTTTCCTTTGACTCGACCTTCTTCCTTCTTCGCTAGTGCATAAGCTACTATTTGTTTTGATGATGAAATGAGCTTCCAAATAGGTTGAACTTGTCTCTTATGCATAATTTTCTAGGGGGGTTGAATAGGTGCAACTTGGAGGGCTAGGCCGACTGTCTAAGGAGGGTCGACTTGGTCATACTGTGGAATTATGACTCAAAATAAAAATAAAATTTTTCTTTCTTTTAATTGTCCAAATGTGACAAAATACAAATAAATTTTCTATTGACTTGAAAACAAATTATTTTTTACTCTAGCATTAAGAACATGCTTGAAAAAGATATAGTAATACATTAATGATAAATATATATATTATGAAGATTAAACCTAGTTACAACTTCAACACTACTATGCTTGTCTCTCTATGCTATCTCAGGAACTTCTGACCCCATTCACTTTTGCAGATAGATATAGGGAAATTTATAGTGACAACCTCAAGTCAACAATTTTCCATTTTACTGCAAGTTTAGTGGATACCTGATAAATTGTTGTGAGTTGCATAAATAATCGAATAACAACTCCTTTTTCCAATACATTCAAGCAAATTGAAAGCAACTGGGAGCTAATTACAACATTGGTGAATTTGGATAGGGAAATAAACATCTTAACATTAATATCTTTCTTTCCAAGGAATATTTCTTGGAAAATGCATTGTTCTTAGAATCATAAAAGGACCATGTTGAAACTTTCATTTTCTCGTTGTGGCTTGAAAGGTACTATACACCTATTTGGTACATGGATAGTGAGTGGTATAATATGCAAATCTAATGGAAGTAATATAAAAAGCATGACGTCAATATTGTTTTTGGATTTAGTATAATTTTGGCCGCGACAAAATAACCCTCATGATGTCAAGGTAAGGTTGTGGTGGGACTGTCAACTCACAGCAACAATGTGAAAATTGAGTACTTGGAGGCATTTACAACATCTTATTGGATAGTGAGAATCTACAAAGATAAGCCACTAGATAAGCCACCAAATTTCTACTAGGTAGACTAGCAAGCGGACTATCTCGAGGTCTATTTGCTAGGTCATGCACTTTCCATATCAAAGTTGGCCACCAACATTATAGGGTATATCTATCCTCAAACCCTTGTTCATCATGGTTAGGGGTTACCCACAAACCCAAGGTTATGGGTAAACCACAAAAAACCCTTACTAGCGAAGTCTCTTTGCTAGGCCATCTACCAAAGTCTATTTGCTATGCCATAGAATATTAGTATCACAGTTGGCCCATAGGCATTCCAGGGTATCTCTATCCTCAAATCTTCATTCATTGTGGTTATGGGTCATCCATAACCCATGGTTATAGGTCAACCACAAAAAACCATTCTCTTCATAGACTCGTGTTCAAAAAAAGCTTCTCAGGAGGGAAGTTCACATAATCAGGAACATTTCTTCCTAAGGGGGGAGGACTGATATGAAAGGATAGTGGAATCCACCCATGGTATTTACCTATGATAATTGTCGATGGTATCCATCCATGATAACTTCCCATGGCATCTACCCATGGTATTATAACTCAAGAAGGTTATAAATAGTGGGAGTAACTTTGTAAAAAGATAGATTCATCCACATAATGTAGCTATAACAATGTATCTTATTTTAATAGAAAGTTTCTTTGTGTGCTTTCTTCTTCTCTCTTAATGTGTTCTCATATCTTGGCCCCTAAAATATAGATCAGAGAAGGTGAGGTTGGACAATATTCATTTGGTTCTTTTACTAGTAAATGAATATTTATTATTCAAATCCCCAGTACGGTCACCAACAACATTGATATTTTTTCCTATAGGGGAAGAAGTCAACCTCCTAGGGCTTGAATGCATGCCCCTATATGTTTTTAGATAGCTCGTACTCCTCTCTATGAACACATTCAAATAAATTAAAGTAGGATGAATAAATTAATACATGCACCTGTGAGTGGACCAAGTGTTTTTTCAAGAATACAAGGAAAGGAATAACCAAAGATATGAAAGTTGAAATTTAAGCATGATATCCATCTATTCCATCATAGTAAGAAAATACCATTGAAGCATATCAAAAGAGTAGACAAAAGATAATGAAGTTAAAATATCAAAGAGCTATATAATAATTTAATTCATATAAAATCATGATATCATGGAAAAAACGTTCACAAGATTCATATAGCTTCAATTCAAGTTTCTGAACCATATGTGAACTGCTCTCTTGAAAGGAGATCTTTATGAGAGTCAAAAAAATATTACAGATTTAAGTTTATGAAAAAATTCTATTGCATAAGGCACTCAATAGAATCTTGATACTCAAACATAATTTAAATAAATTCATCCAAAGAGGGACTGGAATTTGGCTCTCATGAACCAAAATGTAAATAATATACCTAGAAGAAAAGAAGAGTTGCAATTAGGGATGAGCTTAAATGATGAAAAATATAGTAAAAAAAGCTAAACGATCAAATACTAGGAAGAAGAGAGGTAAATATTTCAATATTTTAAAGTACTCACAAAATGTGGAAGGATAGATTTCACTGATTATACTAAAGTATCTACTTCCTTTGATCACTAGAGATGTAGTTGTTATAATAATTGTTTTGATAGTTATTTGGGATTAATGACTTCTTTAAGTGACTTACTTAATAATTCTAAAATGTAGTCTTTCACCAAAGGAGTTGTGATTTCTATTTTGACACATTGGTTAAATATTTCCTCCTTGATTTCCTGAGTGTCTTCTTACAACTATGCAACTAGGGCAATTATATTCACAAATTAACTAACCATTAGATATATATATATATATATTATATTCCAGAAAAAATCAATTATATTATCAAATTTCGACCCCATTGACTCCTTAAGATTATTCAACTCATCCTTTAATATATGCTTTAGAATTAATGCATAATTTCTTTTCATACAAGGACCATGTATATCATCAACAAATTTCATTACTTTTATAAAGTTAACACTTCTTCTATAATTAATTTATTTACACTCAGAAATAGTTTGCTCTAATATATTAAATCTTGAAGGCCACTCAACTTTGATTTCTTTAGTATTTTGGCTCCTAGGAGATTCTGTTGTGATCTACATAGCTCGTTGAGTGAAATGACCTTTTGAATAAAAGTATATAATTTACTATCTACAAAATTATGATCATGCTCAAGGTATATTTTGAGATAATCAATAAAGGAAGATATTCTTCACACTAGATTCTTAAATGGAAGGTTATTTCCTATATATCTTCGATAATATTCAATGTTTTACTAATATTGTTTTTAACGAGAATGAGTATATTTTTATATAAAATATATCACACCTATTCACAAACAAAATTAGGATTTTACATAGATTTTTCCAAGACTTCAAAGAGTTGATAATGTTTCATTTGGTCTGCAAACCTACTATTTAGGTTGTATCTAATCTGCCCACTAAAATTCCCCATTTCAGAGCTTTTACAACTATAAATTCAACAAAATTGAAACAAAAAGATATTTACATTAACAATGCATCATTTATAAATTGTGAGAAAAAACATATCAAAGCTAGATATCCATTGGCATTGGATTGTTAAGGTCCAAATGAATTGAGATTATTTAGAGCCTTTATTTTGGTCCCGCTTGGTCCTCCTCCTCATTTTCCTTGTCACTCTCGTCCACTCTGAGCTTCAAATGCTCAATTTGATGACTCATTTCATCAACTTCATGTTCCATCTGACGTATACACTCCCGTTTCTCCAGCTCTCTCTCCTATATCGACAATTTCTCTTGTAG
Source organism: Pinus taeda (assembly GCA_000404065.3). Classification (NCBI taxonomy): domain Eukaryota; kingdom Viridiplantae; phylum Streptophyta; class Pinopsida; order Pinales; family Pinaceae; genus Pinus; species Pinus taeda. The sequence continues at coordinate 64,364 of APFE031472332.1, forward strand.
TTGTTGATGTATGTTGCATTGCAATTCAGACAGGACTTCTCTCAACTCCAAGTGGTCTTGCATGCAGTTGATGTAAGATGGCTGATTTCCCCTTCCCTCCAGAGAAGTTCCCACCTGCGACCCCCCTGACTTCGGCCTGCGACTGCCCCAAGAGCCCGACCAAGAACCGACCTCTGCACTTTTCACACTATAATCCATTTTTCCACTGTCCAAAATGTTCCAGAACTTTATGTCACTCCCACTCAAATCTAGAGTGCGCTTGAACCTTTCCTCCTCGCTATCCTCTAAGGAACCCTCATAGACCCAAGGATTATAATCCTTCTCACCCACAACCATGTTCAACCAGACCTCCCTCTGTTGTTCGACGAATAAATTTTATCCTAGATTCTTGACCTGAAACTCCACCCAATTAAGTGAAATAACAACGTCCAACCCAATATCAACATACAGACTCTCAAATGTTCTCAAACCCTCAATTTCACTCAGACCTTCAGTTGCACGTAGGCCCTCCTTAAATTTCAGCTCATTAACCCAAGCTGAATAAAAGATAATCAACGACCTCAACTTCAACCACCAAGCCTTCATAGAGACCACCTTAGCAACATATGTCCTTAAATCATACAAGCATAACATATCGTTATTCCCTTTATAGCCACTTTCGGATTGAGCGATGACGTTGTGCTGAACAAAGAAGCTGATGCAACTAAGATCCCGTTAATTCTCCCTTATTTCCTTGTTGTCCTCCATTAATTCCCCACATTGCTCCTGATCCATTCTTCCCAGCCAAATTATCCTCCCATAAGTGAACATGGTTTCTCTATGAACCAGAATTAAATTTTGCTTTGTAAATCCCACACTCCTACAATCTCCCAAGGAGAAGTGTTGCCCTTTACTTCATGAAATAGGGTGTGGGAGATGAAGACGCATGCCGAGGTCCCTTTCAAAAATAGGTGTAGTACTAGGATAAAAAACTCTGACACATCACAAATGAGGGTATAGGATGATCCTGTGACGAGGCTCCATGGCAGACCAAATCTCACATGATATGATGCGACGTGGCCCAAAGGTTGAGGGGATGAGGTGGGCTGGGGTGGAGAACATGGTGTGGAGAGGTAGATGGGTGGGGGGGATAAGGGGGAAAGGAAAGGAAACGAAGGAGGGAAGGGTCGGGGGGGGGGGGTAATAAGGAGGTGGGGGAGAGCAAGGGTAGGGGAGGGGGTGTATGAGACAGGGCGGGGGGCAAAGGGGAGCGTGGAGGGGTCAATTTACTGCCTTAGACAACATGAAAAAATTTTCTCCAATCCTTGAATATATTAATTTCCTTGCAATGCTTTGAGCCTCTCTCAGTATCCAAAATTTGTATCCCATCAATTTACTTATGGGATGTTAGTCATGCTCTCGACCTCATTCAATATGCATCTTTCTTCTCTCAACTAGCATGCATGATTAGCCTGTTCATCTGCTTCTTGGTTATTTCTTATGAGAATATGGTAGAAGGACACAAAATCAAAGGAGGGGAGCCATCTCTAGTATCTCTTGATAATTTGGTTCATGGTATTGTTTTTAGCTTTTGTAGCATAAATCATATGCTTAATAATTATCATGGAATCCCATAAAACCTATATTGTTTTTATGCCCTTCTTTTGAGCTAGGGTAAGGCCCAAGAACAAGCCATACACTTCTTCTTGGTTTTTGGTCTTCCATCCAAGCCCCCAAGCATATGTAAATTCAATGATTCCTTCAATATTAGTGAGAATCCCTCGGCCCCCTGCCACCCCAATGTTTTACTAATATTATTAACAATGTAATATTTGATTCCATTGAGGATTTGGGTCACTTTTCTGATCCTATGAGGTGTCATGAAGGTGGATGCTACTGATACTAGTGCTTGAATGGAAAGAGGGGTAATAAATAAAGGGAATAGATTAAGAGCTTCTTCTAGCTCTTTTATTCTTATTTTTCATTTCAAATCTTCCATCTCTTACTTGATGACTAAATGTGTTAATGCCTCTCCCATGGTTTGAAGTAATTTCAAGAGATGGGACACCAAAAGGACACCACTCACAAACAAATCACATATCAATACACCAATATTTTGATGTGGTTAAAACCCTCAGAGAGGGAAACAGTCCACGGCCTACGCCAACGTGGCTACTACAGGAAATTTATTAATAAAAGAATGAAAATTTACAT
>APFE031472333.1:0-10651 GCA_000404065.3 Pinus taeda
TTTTGACAGCGTATCGGTATGATGTGCCGAGTGAGGAGATGTCCAAGAATTCCATTTCTTCCTGAATGTATCTATGTAGGCAACTGCGGTATTTGAGTACCAGATGCCGCTCAGAATCTTTGATACCCAACTGTGTGCGAAGGGTGTGAAAAATGTTTGTGAACTCTAGCACATCTTGGTCTCGTCCCTGCTGTAGTGTGGTCCATTTGATGTATTTGTCCTCATAGCTTTGACAGGGTAGTACTGCTCCTTGATGGCATCTCGGAATGAATCCCAAGTGGGTGCGGCTGAAAATAGTGAGCCTATGCTTTCATCCTTCTACTCGCAGTAGGTTTCCCACAGTCCTTGACGTGGGGGGCTGCTTTGAGAAGAGCGAAAACAATCTTTTCCTGACTTGAAAATTCATGAACAGAAAACCCTTCTAGTAGATTTAACCATTTATCTACCGCATCTGCGTCTATTTTACCCTCGAAGATGGGTATTTCAAAATTCACTTGTACCTTGAACGGTGTGGCGTTTCCAAAGTAGCTGTTGGAAGCCGATGCGTCGCCTCTGGGTAGCCGCTAAAGGATCTGCGCAAAGTTATCCATCATCGCGTTCCTTTGCCGCTCGAGCGCTTCTTCGAGCAAGATTTTGATAGCATCTCCTGCCCCCTTGTCTTTCTTCTCATCCGCCATGGGAGTCCGTCGGGATTTTCGAGGCTAGTCTTGCAAATGTTTGACCAGTTCAAGCCCTAACTCCTTATATCCCGACCTCGTTGGGGACATGCAAAGAAAAAACAGAGAAAAAGCAGACCGCTCTGATACCACTGATCTGGATTTTAAATAGGAACGCAACAAAATACAGAGATAACCATATACACAAATATGCCTCGAAAATAATAATTCATTTCATTAATGGAAAATACTGAAATATGCTTACAACCAGAATTGGAAATAAACCAGCTAGGGCGATGGTAGCTTATCTCTGAGAAGAGATGTGCGGCTACATGCCTCTGAACTGTGTTACATGAGGCTCGAAGGCCTATTTATTGTTTGAGAAAACAATGGAAAACCTTCACATTCAAACCCTTACCCTAAGAAGATGAAACGCCAAATTGTGGCCGTTTGGGTAAATTGGTACATCAATTTCCCGGGTCGTAACTTTGGCATACGATCTTGTTTGACCACGTATATGATAGCTCGTTTAGAAAGATTCTATCCGGAGAACTACCACTTGGAAGGCAAACATCGGTCCATGGACCCATGTTGCCCCCAGATTTCCCAAAAAACGTCGTTTAGGGCCTCAAAACGGCTCCGGAAGTTCAGGACCTGAAAAAACTGTTAAACATAGTAAATTGTGTTACAATTACGGAAACTAAAAAACTGAAAGAGACAGTTGCGGGGGTCCAAATGGGATAGGTGGGTGGCCACCAACATCCACCTGGATCACTCAAAGGGAATAAAAACCTAATAATGAACCAAAAGATGAGGAAATTGTATTGAAAAGTATGAATTGTTATGTGGGGAACGAAGATCATCTACCATTTTATGTTTCTTTGATAGTGAATGATCGTATTTTACACAACTTCATGCTTGATTCAGGGACTTCATCAAATGTCATGAAAAAGAAAGTCATGGAGCAACTGAATTTAAGGCTATCTAGGCCCTATCACAACATATGCTCAATGGATTCTAAAAGAATTGAAGTGTGTGGGATAATTAAAGATTTACAGGTTTTCCTTGCTGCATACCTAGATAGAATAATGACTATAGATATTGTTGTGATAGATGTTCCTGATTCATTGGGAATGCTCCTATCAAGAAAATGGGCATCAGATCTAGGTGGTAGCCTTCAAATGGATTTATCATATGCCACCACCCCCATGCCTGGTAATAGCTTTGTTAGATTTGATTGAGAGTTAGAGAAAAGATATATTGTTGACAATACAAGGAAACCCAACAATGAGATTATCTATATATCATGCTAGACAAGAAGTGATGCAGTATTGACAAATTTTCTTCCCGCCCTAACAGAACAGATTCAAAACGAGGAAATTAAGCATAGCTCAAAAAGCTTGGGTACTTCAAATCTTCCATCAGAGCATTTTCAAGACAAAGCAGTAGGATTGACAATAATTGCATCATCATCACCATCGCAACTAACCAAGAAGAAAGGAAAAAAGCGAAAAAATATATAAAAATTGAACCATCAGTTTTGAGCAGGATCAAGCCTCAACGCATCAATAGTCGAAAAAGGAAAATGAAGAGGTTTGGTATTTCCGATGGCCACAAATAGGTTAAAATTGGGGCAAGTCATAGTCCCAAGATAGTCAAAATTAGACAAGGCATACCAAAGAAAAAACCTATGGATTTGCCTGTGAGTAGGCAGGTTCATAAGATGGATTTCACCGAAGACATCTGATGCAATGGGACATCCTTTTCTACCATATTTCCAACCTTATCCCTTGTCATTTTTGTTTAGTTATTTTTTCATGAAAAAATTATCATTTATGCTCTTAGAATAAATTTCAATTTCTTCATTTCTGCACTTGATTTAATTTGATGATATTTTCAATGGTACTATTGATATATGTCTTTTGTCGGTGGATGCAGATTCCAAGTTCTTGCACACTATCACTTCATATCTAGCATGCATCCCCATATGGAGCCAAATGTTGACCACTAGAATGGCACCTCATAATTATATGAAGACTGCATGCCCAAGGATGATCCAAAAGACACTTGTACCATCAAATATCATCAAGCAACAGAGTTTTTTAACTCTACTTCTATTTTCTCATCATCTTTCTTGTACCTAGATTCTACACCCTGCAAAAAATTATAATTAGTGACATTAGTAATGATGGGTTTTGAGTCTGTAACAGGCCTAGGATGTTGGGACTCGATCCAAAAATGAGTACACCTTGGAGTGTTTTTTTTATCAGGTTAATTATCATTTTTTTCAGAGGTAGATAATTTTTGTGGGTTTTTTCACTCGCTTTTTACCCCAAAGTCGAGGTGACGGTTTGAAGGTTGAGCCCCTAACACGTCTTACCATCTAGAGTCGATGTATATTACCATACTAGATCAGACAAAAAAATTAGTGGAATTTGGTTAGGTCTAGGTAGTCATTTTTTAATTTTTAGATTTCCCGCAGATCAAAAATTGCAAATAAAATTGTATTTAAATTGTAATAAGTGTAGTCTAGAGAAGTTGTATGGGGTATGAGTAATAAAAATTACACCTCGCAGCTTCAAATTTCTACTATGACACACTTTGAGGGATTAATAATGTGTTTTGGACCCTCAAAACCCACATTTCCTAAGTTTAGTGAAAAGTGTGGCACTTAATTAGGCTAGCATTAAATAAAAAAGAGAAATAAATTATTCCATGTCACAGAATGACGTGGAAATGACTTGGAAATTATCCTAAGTCAAAGAATTGAGTCAACGAACATGTGGAAGATGAATGAGCACAATGCATCATAAATACACCATTATTTAGCAAAATCGAATTTCCCAGAGATAAAGCAGCGGTTGCACATGTGGAAAATCAAATTTATTAGAGGAACTCATGTATTGAAGGAATATTCTACGAAATATTTAGACTAAGAATTTTGTGGGGCCTTCTCTCACTATTAACTCGAGTTGCTTCTACACTTAACACTTCAACACAGAGAAAATATACATGCACAAGAAGCAATCACATCAACACAGTTATCTTTGGACAATTGTCCCTTGAAAAACTCAATGTGGGAAAACCGGTGCAGTAGATGAGGACTTTATTAATCTTTAGCAGAAATTATTTTTACAAGGAATGATTTTACAAAGAAACTGAAAGAAAACACCTGAGACTTTCCCTCTAAGACCTTTTGACACTTTGGAGACCCTGCTCCCACTTCTACGTGACCCAGCATGGATTTGAGTGGCTCTACATCCCTCTGTGTCAGCCTGCATAAGCTCTGTGCCTCTCCTCTGGACTGCATCTCTCTCTGCGTTGTCTCCCACTATCCCTGCATCACCTCCTCCTCAGTGACTGGTTGTTGTTGATGCCTTCCTGTAGCTCTCCCTCTGAAATCGATCTCCTCTACTTGAAATCGATTTTCCTTGAGATACTGAGTATATGTCGGTGTGCCTCCAAATGATCCTCAAGTCTTCTCTTATACTTTTCCTGTTAACGAATTGACGGCCGAGATTAAGTCCCTAATCAACGTCTAAGATTAAAACAGACTTGATCATCGTCTCTTAGATGCTTCTCACCCTTATCTTTATTAATACCCATTAATATTTTTTTTCTAAGTTTAGACTTAGAAACCCATTAAAAATATTAATTATTTTAATAAATCCTCATCCGAGTGGAATTTCTCAAAACGATTTCTGAGTCTTGGAGATCTCATGTGCCTTGATTTCTCCTCCAAATTTCAAAGCTAAAGCACATCCGATGCTACCAAAAAACAACACTCCCTCTTAGCAAGAAATGTGCTCTAGCAATGTTTCACTATAGAAACATCACACTGATCTTCCACATCGGTACCTGTGTTGATGCTTCGGCCTGCTGCCTCACATCCCCTGCACTACTACTTCCTATACTGCTGCCCATAAAACTGACATTGCCACTGTTGCACCTATACTGCAGCTCCCTCTCAACATTCTGCATCATGTTGCCCATAGCACTGCCACTGCTAACTGCTGCACTGCAACTCCTGACAATTATCTATTTTTGCTACTAAGATGGATTCTTTACCATCACCATCTTCTCCCTTAAATAAATAAACTTTGTTCTTCCTAGAGCCTTAGTGAGGATGTCTGCCACCTGTTCTGCTATAGAAGTGTATATCTATTGTACTTCCCCTTGTTGGACACAGTCTGTGACAAAGTAACACCTGATATCAATGTGCTTCGACCAATCATGAAATACTAGATTCTCAAAGAGATTGATGCAACTTTGATTATCACACATGATCCTAGTCACTTCCATCCTTCTCCTGAATAGATTCACAAGCAATTTCCTAAGTCATATGGCTTCGCACAAAGTTGTGCTGGCTGCCATAGATTCAGCTTCAGTTGAGCTCAGAGCCACAGATTTCTTTCCTACTTCACTAGGAGGTCATTCCTGATCCAATGTTGAAACAGTACCTAGTTGTACTTTTCCGATCTACTGAACTTCCAGCCCAATCTGCTTCAGCGAACCCACTCAACCTAATGTCATTGCTTCTATCATGCCAGAACCACCTATGCACACATATGTGTGGAACCAGAAACTCGATTATGAAAGTGTCCTCTTCAGATGTTGATCCTACTTTGAGACGGGCCATCTAGCCAAAAATTGCCCAAAAGCCTCCTAAAAAAATTCTGCTGGAAAAAACCACCACAGATCTACATGGTGGGAAGGAGCACAAAAAGAGCACTACATTGTCATCAAAGAAGAATACTCTAGAGAAAACTCTAAATCACAAGAAAGAAACAACTCTCAAGACAAGCAGGGAGAAAGCCCTGCCCAACAACAAAAAAGTGAACTTGACAACCCCTCAAGCATCGACAGTTATGAGGATTCGACTACCGCACAAAATAAATCTTCATTTAACAGCGAAGCAGATCTCTTAGACCAAATTTCTTCACTGTCTATCTTCAAAAGGATGATCACAATAGATCGTGAAGCTAAGACACCAATGTCCCAAGAACCAGAGGAGATGAAGGAGATGCAAGACACAGGGAGTTGGAAGACCGTAGAGAAAAAAAAGAAAGTTATAGCATCAATCTCACCAAGAAAGACGAGCAGCCAGACATTAAAAAATAAGAAAATTATAGGTCCGACAGACCAATTTGGTTTTAGTGGACGTTAACCACCACCATCATCATCATCATCATCATCACAATAGTCCATTCTTGACTATTCCTTGTATATACCTAAGAACATGTTTGGTTGCTGCCCAGTGCCCCCTCTTAGGTTCCACCATGAACTGACTGAGGGTGTTGATAGCATAACAAATGTCTGGCTTGGTATTGACTAGATACATCAGGGACCATATAAGCTTCCTTTACAAGGTGGGATCAATGTCTTTATCTTTTGATGCATCAATCTTCTTCCAATTGGTGATCATTGGAGTAGCTATAGGTTTATAGTCATGCATCCTGAATCTCTTCAAGATTTTTATAGCATATCTCCCTTGTCCAAGGAAGCTCTCACCCTTCTGCTGCTAAACTTCCAACCCCAGGAAATAATGCATATGTCCCAAATCTTTCATGTCGAATTATGTGGCAAGGATTAGAGGCTCATTCTCTACGACCAGATAGTAGAGACTAGGGTCTGCGTCACTCTTGCTGAACCCCATCTTTTGCAAGTAGCCATCAATTCAACCGTACCATGCCCTAGGTTCTTGTTTAAGCTCATACAAGGCTTTCTTTAATCTGCATACATGTGATTTCTTCTCATGTGTCTCAAAACCTTCTGGCTATTCAATGTATACTTCGTCTTTTATTACCCTGTTCAAGAATGTCGTCTTGACATTTATCTAATGAATCTTCCACCCCATTGTGCTGCAAGAGATATCATGATTCTAATAGAAGTATACCTGGCTATTGGGGCGAAGGTTTATTCATAGTCTATCCCTTTCTTCTGAGCATACCCCTCAGCCACAAATCTGGCTTTGTATTTCTCCACACTACTTTCTGCAACATATTTGACCTTGTAGATCCATCGTGAACCTACCACTAATCTATCTTGAGGCCTAGGTACCACTTCCTAGACATCATAGACCATTATAGAATTGTATTCCTCCACCATTGCATCCACCCATACTTGATGTTGAACAACCTCCTAAAAACTAGAAGGGTCCCCAACCTAAGCTACTAAGGCCTAGTATCTGTCTGGCTGTCTTCGCTCCCTTTTACTATTTTTGGGTGCACCAATGAAGTCTTCTGCATCCCGTACAATCTGTCGGAGTTCCCGGCTCGTTCTTCCACTGGTAGTAGGCACATCTATCAGCTCTTCCTCTTCCAGAGATTCTTCATGTTTTGAGGCTTTGTCTTCAGGAGAATTTCTAGTACTAATTTCCGCTGGTTGAAGTGTTTTGACCAACGGCTCGTCTTTCAACTGCTCCTTTGAAGGCATTTCTCGAGATTTCCTGGAAGCTCTATCCTCCATGAAATTTACATCTCGCCGAACTGCTACCTTCCTACTCCCTGGAAGATAGACTCTATATGCCTTAGCATTCTCGCTATATCCCACAAGATATCCTTTTTTAGTAGTTTGATCTAATTTCTTTCTCTTCTCTTCGGGTATACGACAATACGCTAAACTCCCAAATATCCTGAAATGACTGACTTCAGGGGTATTCCCAATGAAGACCTTCTCTGCATTAATTTTTTCCCAATGCCCTATGAGGAGCCTTATTCTGGACATAAATGCCATGTTGCAGGGTTCTGCCCATAGGAATTTAGGCATATCCGAATCATACAGCATTGCCCTAGCTGCGTCCACAATAATCCTGTTTTTCCTTTCTACTACTCCATTCTGCTCCAGATTGTAGGGAGTTGTCCACTCTCTTCTGATGCCTTCCTTAGCACAAAAATCGGTGAAGTCCTTGTCAACATACTCTCCACCATTGTCTGAGAGCAACACTTTTATCTTATTTCTTGTCAGATTCTCCACTAGAGCTTTGAACTCTTTGAATCAACTGAAAACCTCATCCTTAGTTTTCAGAAAGTAGATTGAAGTCTTCTTGGAATGGTCATCGATGAAGGTGACGAAATATTCGGGACCACTAAGAGCTTTTGTGGACATCGGTCCGAAGATGTCTGAGTGTATCAATCCTAGCACACACTTAGACCTATTGTTACCTCTGGAAAACGTTGCTTTGGCATGCTTACCCAGAGCACACCCTCTGCATACATAATCTCGTTCAGTACTTAATTCTAGAGCTCCTGATACTATTTTCCTGATAATTCTCAAAGCCCCATGGTGTAAGTGTCCCATCGTCCTGTTCCATAGCTCATTCAAATCTTTGTCTCCATTACTGCCTATCAGTTCCATTGGTGATTCTAGCTACAACCTATACAACCTATTACTTTCGATTCTAATTTGAGCCTTCTTTTTCCAACTCGAGTGTTTGACATATACTTTCTCCTTAATGCAGAAAACATCATAGCCCTTGTTTTGAAATTGAGATACGGAAAGTAAGTTCATCCCCAATCCTGGCACATGCAGCACATTGGTTGCTCGAAGCATCTCTCTTGCTTCGGTTTTAAAAACTATAGTACCTCTTCCTACTAGAGTACACTTTGCCTTATTCCCCATGGTGATCTGAAAATTCATTCTTTCTTCTTGATAATCTGAAAAACATTCTCGGATACCTGTCATATGCCAGGAAGCTCCACTGTCTATATACCAAACCTCCGAGGAGGTAGAGCTTGCTAAGCAAGCGACTTCTTCTTCCAATCTGGAAGTTAACATAGAATAATTGTAATTTATGCCCCTTGTGCATTCTTATGGAAATCTGTGCGAGTCCCTTTGAGTGGATGCATCTGCATCATGCTCTTGACCCATAATCGATTTTCCTTTCATGTTGTCGGATCTTTGCTCTGATACCATGTGAAAATTTCTAAACTGAAATTCTACTACTGCAACAACTGATTTATTTCACCTACTTATTATTCAAAATAAATTATTTACGAAATCCCTTAAGCAAATATTAAAATAAATTCTACTACAATTATCACATAATTACACAAAGAAAATATGCATGCACAAGAACCAATCACATCAACATAATTATTTTTGGAAAAATTTCCTTGGAAAAACTCAATGTGGGAAAATCGGTGCAGCAGATGAGGGCTTTATTAATCTTCAGCAACAATTGCTTTTACAAGGAATGATTTTACAGAGAAACTAAAGGAAAACACCTTAGACTTTCCCTCTGAGACCTTCTAACAATTTGGAGACCCTGCTCCCACTTCTGCTTCACCTATGCATCACTCTGTGTGACCTAGCGTGGCTCTGCGTCCCTCTGAGTCACCCTGCGTAAGGTCTGCGTCTCTCCTTTGCATTGCATCTTTCTCTGTGTTGTATTCCACTGTCCCTACGTCACCTCCTCCTCAGTCAGTGCTTGCTGCTAATGCCTTTCTCTTGCTCCACCTTGCAACTCTCCCTCTGAAATCGATCTCTCTACTTGAGAATCGACTTTCCTTGAGACACTGAGTATTTGTCGATGTGTCTCCAAATGATCCTCAAGTCTTCTCTTAGACCTTTCCTGTTGACAAATCAACGGCCGAGATTAAGTTCCTAATCAATTACTAAGATTAGAACTGACTTGATCCTCGTCTCTTAAAAGCTTCTCACCCTTATCTTTATTAATATCCATTAATATTTTTATTTTCCTAAGTTTAGACTTAGGAACCCATTAAAAATATTAATTATTTTAATAACTCCTCATCTAGGTGGAATTTCTCAAAACGATTTCTTGGTCTTGGAGATCTCATGTGCCTTAGCCTCGCCTCCAAATTTAAAGGCTAGAGTACATACGATGCTACCAAAAATCAACATTTGAGCAAATCTTATTTTATGTGTAAACACTTCATACTTTGGCAAGTATTAATTGTTTCATAATTTCTTTAAGTATATGCTTCACTACTTGGTCAATTTATACTATATGTCATGGAAACTATTGAAGCACTCTCATTTATTTGAAACAATTGTAGCTTAAAGCAATCTATTCCATTTTATTTTATTATTTTTCATTTAATAGTGCGAACACATATGAGCTCATTTACATTCTAGTCTCTCAAATTTTGCAACTATCTTATTTCTCTTTGAAGCATTTGCATGTAGAATTATTTTAAATTGGGGAATTAACACAATTTGCACGCCATCTAAGGATTTTAATATAGGAAGGCCCCAAACCTCATTAAAATTTTACCTCCAACATAAATTGGTTGAAGTAGACATCTTAGGGACCCTCTACTCCTCTATTGACTCTTCACTGTGAGATCCATATTTTTGGGTGAGGCTGAGGTTTGAGGATTGAAGAGTTAAATTGGAATCTTGTTGTAGAGAAAATTTATAAAATTAACCATGAGCACTTGTCATTAAATTTAATTTACTTGTCTGTTGATGGTTTAAGTTTTCATATGCAAAGTCTATTCCAAAAGTATGTATTGTAATCCTTTCAAACAAGTGTTTTCTTTTCATGCTTCAAGTCTAGTTGCATATTGATGTCTTCATTTAGCACTTCCTTTCTTTTACATTTCCAAGTTAATTATTAATTGTTGGGTTTTGGCAAGATATTTTCACATGTTTTGATTCATAAAGTTGATTATTTGTAAAACATTTTTGTATCTTGCAATATCTTGTGTTAACAATCTTTTGTTTACATTTCAGGGTTACTTTGTTTTCTCGTTTGAGAGCATTGCATTTTAATTTGAGAAAATATATCTTTAAATTGTTGAGTAAATTCCTTAGTAGGCACTGGCTTTATGGTTTTTCTCATGTTAATGTTTGACCTTGTTATTTCAAGCTGTTCACATCATATTTGCTCATAAATCCTTAAAAGTAATCCATTTTCACTATGATACTCTCCTAGAAACTCAAATGTTTTAACTTAACTTTTCGTTAGGGACCATCCCTGTTAGCTAACGTAGAAGATAGCTCAAATGGAGAGAGCCGAGATTAGTGTG